>JADGKE010000169.1:0-10391 GCA_026954515.1 Cladochytrium tenue
GAATAAGCACAGTCTCGAATGAGCCGCTCACTTGGGGACCAAGAGACACGTGCTTGTGCGCAGACGGCAGGAGATTGCCACAAAAGTGCTGGCTGCCAAGCGAGGGCGAAGCTCGGCAGGGACGTGCAGGCACACGGAGGGGCTGGGGTGGCTGTGGTGGCAATGTTGATATCGCGACGGCGTGGACCAAAAATTTGCTGATGGTAACCCATTTCTTATTCTGTGAGATCATATCCGGTAGCCAGAACTTTCTCCGAATATTTAGTTTCAGCTCCAGCAATCCCGGCCTACGTGCTCTATCATACAGCGCGTTTCATTCAACAACGCTGCAGACGAGGCAATTTTTTATTACGCATTTGGAATTGAGGTGTAAACTGAACTGTCTCAAAGAAGGTCAGACAATTTTGCTTGTTTGTGGTAGGAACACGTCGGACACTGGCTTCACCGCCATCGTTGATGCTAAGGTGGGGATGAGCCTTGTTTCCCGCTGCCACCTTCTCCTTTTCTCTTTCCCTCTCCCGCGGGCTCATCCGCCTATGCACATTCTCACAGTTCTATTAAGGTACGAAATAACTAACTAGTACCTTCAACCAAATCGGCTGTACCTCGTTTGCCTTCCCTCACTCATCTCCGGAGGGCAGCGCAGACGGTGCCGCTTTGCCCAGTGACGATCGCGCTGACCTGGGAACTTTTCTAGCTGCCGAAAGAGGGTTTGAGGCTGACGAAGAGGGACAACACGAGCGCGGAAGGCGGCGGGCGCTCAGCGTAACAAGGGGTGGGGTGCGGCTCCCACGGCTGGCTGTGGCAACAACGACGGTCGAAAGAGAAGGCAGTGTCGGTCTTCTTTTTTCCGGAACTGGGGGAGCGAAGGCAGGGCCTTTAACTAGCGGCTGGGTCAGGGCCACGCGCAAGGCTCCCTATCGGCTTGCACCCCTTCAGATCGACGGTCACTCTGAGGAGATGGCAGGCGGGAAGGAAGCTGAAGGAGAAACAGGAGGAGCTGTGGTTGACACGGTCGAGGGCGACGCAGCTCAAACCGCGGGTGAATGCGATGTACACCCTGTTAAAGTCTTTAGGAGGAAACGGGCGGGGTGGTGGGATGCGATGAGCGATCGGAAGGAGGCGATGGAGCAGGTAAAGCGCATGGTGCGAGGAACCGCCGAGACCGAAGATCACTCGCCGGATCAATGCGAAAGGCCAAATGAGGAGGCTACTGAGCCTGTGAGCCGAGCCGGACTGGAAAGCTCTTCGACACCAAATGCTACAATATCACCTGTGCGCACTAGTGAGCCGATTCAAGCGATCGAATCAGTGACTGGAGGCTTTGTTGCAGACCGACCACACCGAAGACCTCCTCGCATCGACCGAAAACATCCTAATCCTTTGCCTCTAGCAGTGGGGGACGAGCCCGAGCCAGATCCCATTCCAGCTGATGCAAAAAATAACGACATGCCAGAGGAGCTGGACACACAAGGGCCTGTACGTCGCTCTCGCCGGCCTCGACCAAGAAGTTCGAGAAAAGCGGTCGATTCTGTTGGCCCGCCGGTCTGCAATGCCGAAACAACGCAAGATGCAGGAGAATTCGAACGAACGGAATCGGCTCCCGTTAAAGCGACTGGCCAAGTGGACAACGACGTTACGCGGGAAGCCGTAGGTTCCGTAAACGTGCACCCTGCCAACGACGGCGCCTGGACGTCGGGTCGACGGGCGCTGGCGCGAGAAATACGAGATCTAGAGAAAATGGTACGAGCTCTTGCGAGGCCCAACAATATTAGCTTTCGGTGGAAAACTAATATTGAGCGTGTAAGCGTGTGGAGGAGAAAGCTGGTTGTTGGAAAAGAGTGTGTGTGTCTGAAAGAGCGAGAAAGAAAAAGACGAACTTGAGAGAGAGTGTGTGTATGTGTGTGTATGTGTGCGAGGGAGGAGAGAAAGAGACTGTTTGCGTGTGTGTGTGTGTGTGGGGTGTGTGTGGTTTATGGGTTGGGACGAAAGAATTAATATTTCTTGGCAGGTGCAGTCCGGGGCACCAGAAACCGACGCGATCGAATGGATCGCAAGCATGCTGGACGAGGCGGGTTATTTCCGTACCGCAGCCGAACTACGATCTGAGTCTAGCGGCTCTGCACATCAGCCTGCCTCTCACCAGTGCTCAGGCGAGGGCGTCATAGTGAGCCAGGAGGATGCAGCCGGGCGACGCGAGCAGCTGCGCGAGCTGCTGGAGACCAGGCAATTTGTTGCGGCGTGGAGTCTCGCGCGGTACGTGCTTTTTATGTCGAACAGTCTTGTGTATAAAGGGATGTTTGACGGCTCGACTGCCTTTCTCCCCTTCCCTCGTAGGCCGTATGCCGAGGCCCTCAAGAACAAGCCAAGCGTCTCCGTTGCGGACGGCAATCTAATAAACTGTGGGCAACCTGCCTTTCGCTTTTGATGACCTTGTTTTATCACTGACGGGAACAATTCCATTTCTCCGCTCCCTCCATCCCAGCTGTCGACGAACTCATGTACCTCCTGACAAAATTCCAATACCTGTGGCTCATCGAGACGGGCGAGCACAGGCGGGCGTCCGAGCTCTTGGCATCCGCGATACGGACGCATGTAACTAGAGAGATCACGCTGGGAGGCGACCGCGCTGCAGCTGCGAGCCACGGTAAGTTTGTTGGTTTGAATTCTCCGATAACGCCTGTCAGATATACGCTGGCTTCAGGAACTCGCGGGGGCCGACGGCGGGAGGGCGACCGTGTCGAGCGTGGCGTTCGGTTCAGGCGTGCTGTCGCGCAACAACCCTTATGCCGGCTGGACGTGGGATGCGGGGCTGCGTGGGTTCTGGGGTGATGAAGGGGGGCGTTCCGGCACGGCGCATATGCTTGGGCTCGAAGCCCTGTTCCCGGCGGCCACGCATACGGCGGAGTTTAGGTCGAAAAAGCATCAACCAGCAATGACAGGAGCTGAGATGGACGATGGCAAGACGGGCCGCGCGCGGCTGGCGGACACGTTTGCTGCTGTCAGATTTCGAACGCGAGTTCGTGAACTGGTGGCGCACGAGGAGACCGGCGACGGCGATGGAGGCGGCCTCCGGGCTTTGGGGGCCGGCGTAGCCGTGGCTCGGCGACGTAAGGACGCGAATGGGAGGACAGGCGGGCGTGGGAAGACCGAAGCCGGGCGAGTCGCTGCCGGAGGAGGAGTATCTCGGTCAGCGATGGCGACGCCGGAGCCGAAACCGAAGGGTGATTCTGAGGGTGCGCATGACGCGGTGGTGAGCCAGGTGACAGCGAATGAGGGTCGAGTGTCGCCGCGGCGAAAGCTACCCGCTATAGCACCCGCGGCCGAGGAGCGAGGTGCGCCAGGAAAGGCGCGTCGCGGCTCGATGCCGGCTGCAGCGGTTGCAGATGCCTCACCAACCCGAGCCGCCAGATCCGAGAATCGGACCAGCCGGTTAGGATCCGGTGAGTACAGCTTTTTGACTAAACAACCGGAAAAACTGCGGGAGTTCTGACGTATGCGAATTATTCTTGTATGCAGCAGCGCGTGGAGATATGGAAGATGCCGACCGGAAGAGCACGAGCCAGCCCAGCGCGTTTGGTGCCGTGGTGCCATCCTCCGAGGTTGAGGTACGATAGAGAAACAAGGGGTGAAGTCCGGAAAAGAGAAGATGGGCAAACCTAAACGCCAAACGCTGACGTTTCCCGGTCTGCTTATCCTCGCCGTCTCGCTTAAACGCCTGCAAGAAACTGATGCCACCGCCGTCACGAGAGCACGAGACAGCCGACTTTGCGCTTGCCGCGACGAGTGGCCCGACAGTCGGTCGAGTGCGAGCGCTTGACGTGACGTTTCAGGCGGCGGGCAACGGCGGGCGGGACGGACGGGTGATCGTGGCGACGTCGGGCGGGGATGAGCGGTCGGAGCGGCGAATCTCGGTGTGGGACGGACGCACGGGCGGGCTGGTCGGGCAGCTGGAGCACGGCTCGCACAAGCCGGTGGTGGCGCTGGCGTTCCACCCGGGTCGGCCGGGCCTACTGCTGTCGGCCGACATGGAGTTTGGCGTTAAACTGTGGGACTGGGAGGCCGGGCAGCTTGTGCGGGCGTGGAAGAAGCACCACTCGCGCATCGTGTGGCGGTTATCCTTTGTGCCAGGCCACGAATGGAGGTATGTGCAAACGAGCGTCGGCGATATTCTCTCATTCCCCTCTGTTCCACCCTTGAAACTCGCGACACGCATTCCACTGACACATCTGAGTGAATTAGGGCAGCCTCATGTTCGGGTGACCAGTCCCTGAAGCTATGGGAGACAGACGAAGAGAAACCCGTCATCAGCGGCATCTATGCCAACGAGCCCTTTACAAGCTTTGTGTTCTGTGGGGACGTTGCCGGCCAAACCTTGATAGCCTCGCTGTCATACTCAATCAGGATCTACAAGATGAGGACACTATCGCTGATCCATACCATTCAATTGAAGGAGCTGAAGATGAAGTGAGTGAGCAGGTCATTGTCAAGGCTTTCAGTGCAGCCTTGTTGGCTTGTATTAGGGGTATTCCTTTACTTCTACTAAAGCGCGTAAAAGCAAAACACCCATCTCCTTCCTCTGCTCGCATCCAATTGTCGACCAAGTTGTCCTTCTATCCTGCGACAACCAGCTACGGATGCTCCACCTCGGCGCCGAGACGACGCTTCGGGTTTTCTCAGCTCGGGAACTGGCCCCTGGAGTAAGTACGCCGGCCTCACTTGGTTTACTCTCCCACCTTTTTCAGTCTCCCATTCCAACCGCCGCCATTCTCACCTTGCGAAATCTATAGACTCGCATCGAGGGTCGCTTTAGCCCCTGTGGCACGTTCGTGTACTCGGGGACATGGGACGCGCGCAGCTTCTCGACCGCGACGCCACGCGGGGGTCGGGCTTCGCTGGGCGGCGGCAGCAGTGGTCGGGGTTTGGAAGGAAAATCAGGATTTCATGGGGTGGAGGCTAGTAGCGCGGGCGAGGATGCGGCGGCGTCAAGCGGGGCTGGTGGGGGCGGCGCGGAGGCGGAGGCGTCAGGGGTGTACGTATGGCGGGTGTCAAGCGGGCGGCTGGAGCGGGCCGAGATGAAGGCGATGCAGATGTACGCGCGGTCGACGGACGGGCGGCAGCAACAGCAGCAGCTCGGCAGGACGCCGGTGTCGCTGTGCAGATGGTGGGTGAAAGTGGCGTGCCCCGCTCTCTCCCTCCCCTCCCCCCGCCTTCAACTCATCGGAGTCAGGATTCTAATTCGGTTGGTATCCTTGACCTCATTTTTTGGGTTCAGGATTCGATTCACGGACGGATCGTACCGAGAACGCAAGCTGCTGCTGGCAGCAGGACTTGACAGATGCCTTCGAACTTATATGTAAAATAAAAAGAAGCGCTTCGTGATCGCCACGCTTTGTGGCAAATGTATTCACGCATCACATCCCCGTACTTCTCGCTTCATGTGCCAGCGTGGCGTCGGGCGACGCCTTAATTTCGAACTTGCTACCAACACAGGCGAAATCTTCAAGAACTCGAGGCGGGTTTCGCTTCGGCCACGGATTCGTACGCTGTAAAACTCGTCGTTGCGAGGTGCCAAAGGCTTTGGATAGGATAGAAGCCGTCGTGGAGGAAGTCTTCCTGAAATGAAGCCTGATATGACGGTTCTTGGGCAAACTGCAGAGTGCAATTAAATCGTAACTGAGCCGGATTATTTCCACGTGAAGGCCATTGCAATCGACCCTTAGTCTAAGGGTTTCACTGTCAATGTATTACCAAGTCCTTCTAGGTGTTCCTAGAAGCCAGGTCCCCTTCAGAAGAGATAAAGTTGGAGCAGAGCAATGAGAAAGCAAAAGTGGTCGATAAAAATGCAAAGTCAGAAACATTTAAAGGGAAGAGTCAGAAGAATCAGAAGAGATTTCGGCATCACCACCACTCAGGTGAGCAGCAGCAGCATTCAAAGCAGTGCGGTACACAGGAAGAGTCACAGGAGTGAAAGAATTGCGAAGCGTCGAGGCAAGAGTGCATGCTGCAGAGTAAAAGGCGGGCGTCTGTAGAGGATATCGTGGACCAGGTGAGGGAGTGCCAAGAACAGTGAGTCGAGCTGGTGCCGCAGGAGGTTCTCAAAGAGCATGCGAAATCGAGAAATGAGCGAAATCGGTCGGTAATTGACAACGTCCGTGTTGAGGCCCTTGTTTTTGTACACAAGCGCCACAGTTGCCGAGTTCCAGCTTGTCGGCGTTATGCCAGCCCGCAGGATCAACCGAAACAGAAGGAGAACGATTGGAGAAATCTCCCGGGCTCCTAGTGCAAAGACCTCGCCAAAGACCTGGTCCGGTCCGGTAGCTTTGCCTTTGGCCGCCGCCCGACAGAGTCTAAATACATCCGAGCCGTCGAACCAGTTCACGTCATCAGCCGAGGCTGGTACGCAGGGCAAAGTCGGGTCACTGGCCGCAAGCACCTCGTCGTCCGCCTCACGAGTGGCCGTCGGTAACGCCCCGAACGTCGTCCTGAAGTGGTCCGCGTAGTCAGGAAGTCGCCCCGGATCCAGAGCAGGCCGGCTGCGTTCCGCCCGTTGTTGCAGACACCGGAGCCGCTTAGCCTCTGCAGCTGCATCCATGAGTCGTATATCAGATGCGGCACAGAAGACCCGTCGCCGGAACCTTAGTCTAAGTCTGCTCTGAGCACACAAAGTTTAAGCACATCTGAATTGGCCTAAAAGGCGCCGATATTCGGATCAAATCCTTCCATGTGGCCTCCGCAGAGAACCATGTCGGCGTGCTCATTAGGTTAGTGCCCTCACTGACATGCACTTGACCGGAAGCTAATAAATGCCCTGTTGCACTCCTTCCTCGATTAGACAATCACAATGAACTGGCACTGATACTCAAGTGTGTTGTTGAGTGTGGCCAGGGTGACACTGTAGCATATGAGGAAAGTCATGAAACTATCACCTGCAGACAGTCAGCACCACACAGGAAAAAAATATGAAAGGAATCTACCAAGCAACGACCAGAAGAAAAACACAGGAGCTAATGGCAAAGGGAAAGGGGGAGGGGGCGGGGGGCAAGGTGAAGTCAAAAAAAACCATCTAGTAAAAGTCTTTCAATCTCCCGCCACTTTATACTCCCACCGCATTTCTCCTAATCAAAAACCAGCCTCGTAATCCCTCTCAGGGTGCTGACCGGCATGGTATGGATGGGCGTAGACCTGGCGATTACCCGCCTCGGGGCTCCGGGACCGGCAGGCCCGCATACGAGGGTCATTAGGCCGAGGTTCTCGGCACCGCGGTCTACAAACGCGTAAGCAAACACGTCGGCACCGACAGGGGCCTGCTGGTCGAGCACGAGGATGTGGTCATCGGCCGAATCAGCGGCACGCAGCACGGCGGGGCGGCCGCAGTGTGCGGCGTGAGCGCGGTTGGCGTAGCGCTGGAGGACTGCGTCGACCTCGTTACGTACATCCCACATACCGTGGCCGCGTCGGCCGTCTTCGCGGAAGGCGGCGTCAGCAGCGTCGTGGTGGGCAGGGGAGCCGCCAACCGTGTAATCGCGCCGCATGACCATCGCGGCAATTGTACTGGCAGCGCGCCGTTTGGTGAGGTTTGCGCCGCCAGAGCCCAGTAGCTGACACAGCCAGTCAGCGGCCTTGCTGTTGGTGATTTTCCCCTGCCACATGATCTGCGACATCAGCTCGAGTAGATCCTCTGGGTCTTCCTCAGTAAGTGCAGCGCCGCCGACCCAGCGCAGCTGCCCGAGATATACGCAGTCCATATGCAGCCACCCGTCAGCATCTATGACTGGCGGAGAGCCAACCAGCACCTCTGCATTCTGGGGGTTGGAATGGCTTCCACCTTGGTTGTGGAGTGGCAAGGACGCTTGTGAGGTGGATGTGGAGCTGTCAAACAGCAGTCGGCGGAGCAGGCGGCGAGCCGACTCGAAAGCCACGGACGGAGGGCCGGGGCGGATGAGCTGCATCGGCATCAGGCGCTCGTAGTCAACCGGAGCGCCGCCATTTGAAAAGACACCGAACCAATGGCAGGGTGCCCCAGAGAAGCTGCCCCGCACAGGGTCCGGGCGTGCGTCTTGGTCGGTGGGGCCTGTGTCGTGGCACCGCTTGAAACCGAGGAGGGACAGGTCGCCTGCGGCGAGCCCCAGTTCTGCCAGACGTAGCCAGGAGCGCCAGAAGGGCTCGTCTGGGACCTTCTGAAACCACTTGCCGTATGACAGGATGCCGAGAATGCCAAAGAGCCGATCGTCCTCGTACTGGCAGTCCCGCCTTCCGATTCCAGCGATCACTTTCCCGAGCGGAAAGAACCCGAGGGTGTCATCCAGGCGGCGGCGTCGCACAATGGCTAGGTGGTGGATGCCGGCGAAGGAGCGCTTCGGCGGAAATGAGTCGCCAGCAGGGGATTTTCTTCCGCCAACAATGAAACCCGGGTAGCTCTGAGCATAGCGGTCCTGCAGGATGCGAGCCGTGTCCAGCCAGTCGTCAACGGATGTTTCCAGCACATCACCGCGCTCGGTGACAGCTGTGACCTTGTTTGATGGGAGCACGGCCTCCTGGTATGTCCAGACGCGCCAAAACCAGTCGTCGTGAAACAAATCACAGACAGCCCGGCAGACCTCTCGTGCATCATCGCTCGAGGTGGCACCCTCTTTACCAACCATGGCAATTACTGAAGCACGCTTAGCGCAGCCGCGGTCTCGGAAGGCAAACTCGCGCGCGACCATGTCCGGGAGCGTCATGACTGCAACGCAGCGCGAGGCTTGGGAGAAAATGGAGCCCATTCGCGGGATCTCACGGGCAATGTCCTCGGAATCTCCCTGGTCCATACACAGGACGTCCATCCACAACCACTTTATTTTAAGCTGTCGAGCAACGCTGAGGATGCGGTCCATCTTCTCAGCGGATTTTATCTTGATTTTCCAGGGAACTCCGGGGTAGTTGATTATATGCTTTTCGTTCAAATCACCCCAGACATGGCTGAGATTGTGTGAGAATTATTCGGGTGTTTGCGTTAACTGGTGGATAACAACGGGGAGGGCACTGCAGCTACAAACCTAATGACGGCGTAGCCTCCATCGTCGGCGACAGATTGGGCAAGGTCCTTTGCATTGGGTTCAACACTGGAAAACGAGGCGAACGTCGCAGCCGTCGCTGAGTCCTCCTGCAACTCAGACCTAGGGGTGCCCCCTGGAGTGGGATCATCCCCGTTGAACAGTACCCCACTCTTCAAGCCGCCTGCTTCTGCTTGTGGACTTTCCACAGAAGCTTCTTGACCTGTGTAGGGTGTGGTAGTACTTGAAGGAGTAGAGAGCACGGTCGCAGCGTCCGCAATGGCGGTGGCTGTGGGTGGCGTCGCGGTTGCCCCCACCAACGAGGCTGCAGGGGCGACAGCTGCCGTGGTGGCGACCGAGTCACATCCCACAGGCGACTTGGTAGCACAAGCATGATTGGATTTTTGTTGAATTTCTTACAAGTACGACCTGTCCAACCAAATACAAAAAATACAAAGCAAGGTTGCTCGCCCGAACACAAAACGAATGTTCGTTCAGATGAATATCACTCGATAGCTAGAGACATGCTACTATTACTAAAAAGATATAGTTGTCTCAACACAAGGTATTTGTTTAGCTGATTCAGCCAGATTCTCAGAATTTTGGAGGAGATTTTGTGGCACGTGCTTATGATCGCTGTCCCACCAAGGGAAAGAAATGCTTCGCACCATCAACCTAGACACATAGCTTTGAGATTCGCTCGCCCCATATTATGGAACAAAACCCCTGTAGGTAACATTTTCGACTGCTACAGTATTAAGAACGAAAATTCAGTTAGCACCATGAAATTAGCTTGGCTTTGGGCCCAGCGAGAGCATGATTCAAGTCAATTGCCATCACTTCCATGGGAGGCAGCCAATTATGATCTGAAGGTTTGCATGATGCATCTTCTTCAATATTCCCTCCAGGATAGAGCATCATACAAGCCTGTCTCACAAGCAGGCAATGGAGAGGTGAGACCAAACAAATGATATACTCCTGGAAAAATTGCTCGTATGGGCGAGTGGATGTTGGGCCTGACCTGGGATCTGGCAGCTCGAGGACAACTACAACGTCCCGAATGCGTCGACCCTGACTTTGATATGGTGCCCGTGTGCTGCAGTTTGTGTTGTGGATGTGGTCGGCGGACGTGCCATGGTTTTGGGACCTGGCGCTGGACCGTCGTGTTACATTTTCATTGTTTACTCGATGCAGGGTTTGGTGGGGTGAGAAGAGGTTGAGGGTCGAGGGAAGGAGGAGGATAAACGGGAGTTTTCGCGCTTCTTAATAGGCGGCCTTTCCTTCGGGGCATTATTTTTTTTTATTCGGTGCAGAGGTATAGTGGGGGAAAGAAAGGGTTGGCAGTCGCGAGGGGGG
>JADGKE010000170.1:0-10371 GCA_026954515.1 Cladochytrium tenue
GTGAGTGTGTGTGTGTGTGTGTGTGTGTGGTGGAGCGGTTGTGTGGCGAGACAATGTGGTGGAACGAGCGAGACAAGAGTGCGAAGCAGACAACCGGCGTGTTCGATTTAATTTACATGCGTGGGTCGCACACAGCCTGTCGTTGGAATTGAAATGCCCTGGTGCAGCCGTCGCAGCCATGTAAGCGTCGCCTTCCCACCGGCGACATTAGTTTCAGTTTGATGGTGAAAATGTGTCAAGAGGTACACCTAATCAGATCATTAGCTCTTCCCTCACTTGCTTCGAGTTGTTGTTGCTTAAGTACGGCCTCAAACGCAGCGCTCCCTCCCCCTCTCGTCTCCACAGAACGTAACAAGCCGCCGGCTGAACCCATCCCCTCACCCGCACCCGAGACCTGTAGCCATGTGCATCAATGAATACTAACTGGTGCATCATATTTCTGTGGCTTGCGGGTTGAAACTTGGTCCGAAATAACATTAATAACATTCACCCGTACCCTCCCCCCGCGCACCAGACTATCAAAATAATTCTGAAGCTGGCATCCATACTTTTAAAATCTCCAAGCTTTAAACTTTTCTTATACAGATATGTTCTTAGGGCGGGGTGATGGGTCGTCCAAACGCATCACGAAGTAAGCTAGTCGGTCTTAGAATCAGGTTGCAGTAACATAATTCGGGGGGGGGGGCAGGATGACCGTAAGGGGAAATCAAAAGCATGTCAGTTAAGCTATGGTATGTCCAGGGATATGTGAGACGAGCTGTCAGAGAAACAAAGCCGACTGGGAGCATAGAAAACGTAATGAATGTAGGGCATTGGTGTCGAGACGGGCTTCAGTTATATGTCCACGTTTGCGTCGGTTGCGCCCCGACGCTATAATACCCAATCAGCGCGCCGGCAGTATTATTGTTACCGGAGCGAGCCACCCATATATGGCCTTGGTACGAGTAATAGCCGCCAGGCTCCTGGCCAGGCGTCTGTGTGAACTTGAACTGTTCAGTGCCAGAGTAGTCCTTCCAGAACACACTGGCAGTCGGGTACGCGTACGCCTGGTCGTCGAACATGAGCAGGATTAGGGTGCTTCCGACAACCTGGGACGACGGGATTAAGACGCTTGTCGTGGCCATGGAGCTGGATGTTGTGGTAGACGGCGCCGTGTTTGTGTCGGCAGAGGTGGTGGCAGAAGTTGGGGCGTCTGTAGTCGCAGATATATCATTGGCGTTGGAGGAGGCCGCTACATTGGAGGAGAGCGTCGTTTCCGAAGTGGAAAGTGTCGATTCGGACCCAGTGGTTGAGTTCGCTGTAGCCACCGGGAATGGCAGAGGCCCGGTCTGGGACACCACCAACGGTGGGCTCGACACGGCGCCAGTGGTGGAGGTGGCGCCATCAGCTGTGGTCGTTGCGGAGGCTGTGCCGGTCAACCTTGCGCGAACCGCGAGCACGACAACGATGACCAGGGCGACGCCGACGGCTGCGGCCACGAGGGCGAGGAGGAGAACAATGCGGCGGCGACGGCGGAGGCGGGAGGATTCGACTATTTGCGACGGCTTAGCTAGCGAGTTGAAAACCGGCACGGAGGGCTCGGATGAGGCGATGGTGGCGGCAGGGGCAGCCGAGACGGCGGACTCGGTGCGAAATCGAGGTGGCCGGCTCGACGGAAGTCGAGGAGGCGCTGGCTACGTCGCGGTCGTGATCATGAGCCAACAGCGCCGTGGAAGAAGCGGAGGGGTAAGTGGGGACAGTGTGGATCAAGATGAGCGGTTTGGGGACCCCCGAGCTGGGTCCGGAGAATTAGTGGCGGGACATTGCAGCTTCGTCGAACGTGTTGGGCGAGGACGGGCCTTGGCCGGAAACACGGCCGGCTTCTTGCCAGAAGATGGGGAGCGAGTAAAGCTATCTGGGTAATTTGAGAGTAAGTGGGGTGGTGAGAGAAGGAAAAGAGGAGGTAAGAAAGTATGAGTGAAGTCACGGGCATTCAAAGTGGCGCAAACGAGCAACATGGACGCTCCATCAAGGAAAGCCATGAAAAACACACGAAGGACGTCTTGGTAGCTCGGGAGCGCATCGCCGCAGCAATCAGACGCAGGGGCAGCGGCGCCCTGGACGGTTCCCGCCGTTGGCGGAGGCGATGGCGGCGCCATCAGGCCTGTGAGACAGAACGGTGTTTTGTCAGACATAAGTTTTATACGGTGATAAGATAGAGTGTATATTTCGTGGGAAAAGCGTCTCCTTAAATATTGGACCGAGGATGTGGCTGAAGGTCACAAGGTAAAGGTCACAAGATAGGAGTTGTGATGAACAGTGAGATGTAGTGGAAGAGTTTGAGTTATAGGTCATGTGAGGGTCACGTGGAGGTGGCGTAGGGCTGTCACACCCCCCCAGAAGAACGAAGTAAAAGAAGACGTAGTGATGAAAAGGTTGACGCCACCGACAGAAGGAAAGGAGGCCGTCGGGTTGGGAAGAGTTTCAGGAGTCGCATCATAAGAGTTTGCGGTGTTCAAGGTGTTGACGGACGGAGTCATTGAGAACGATCCATGAATTGAAAACCGGTAAGTGGCCTGCCCATTCAACTAGAATGTCGGTACGTTTGGGGCGTTTTCGTTCGAACACGTGAAGGACGCGGCTAATTGTGCGTTGTTCCAATGGAAGCGGCATCGTCGCGTTGGTTTGGGGAGCAAGGTAATAGGGTCGAAGCTTTTCAGGATGGAAAACGTCGTGGATGCGCCAAGTTGTTCGCCAGTGAAGTGGGAGGTCGAGCCGGTAAGATGTCCCGATTTGATCAGTGATTTTGAAGGGCCCGAAGAACTGGGCTGATAATTTTTGTGAAGGTCGGCCCTTCTGGTTTGGGTGAACTAGGTCGTGCGCATCGATGAGAACGAGGTCACCGACACGAAAGGGTGCCGGAAGGCGACGTTGATCTGCGTAGTATTGTTGACGGTCCTTCGCGCGTCGAAGGGCGTCTTTGACTATGGTGAGTCGGGTGTTGATGTCGTCGACGGTGGGCGACAGGTGTGGAGGTAGACTAAGGTTGAGAGGAGAGAGCGGGTTCTGTCCAGTATCGAGATAAAACGGCGTATATCCGGTGCTGGAATTGACAGTGTCATTGATTCCGAACTCGACGATGTCCAGGTTTTCGTCCCAGTCGGTTTGTTTCCAGTTTACGACGTCGCGGAGAGCGGAGATGATCCAGGCATTCTTATTTTCCGTCTGGCCGTCAGTCTGAGGATGATACGAAGTAGACAGGCTTCGTTCGATACGTAGGAGTGAGGTGAGCGTATTCCAGAAGTTGGCAATGAACTTTGGGTCGCGATCGCTGATGATCTTTTTTGGGAGACCATGAAGTCGCCAGATGTGCGTACGAAATTGTCGTGCAAAGTCGGGCGAAGTATCGTTAGTCGAGCAGGGCCAAATGTGTGTTCGCTTGGTCAAGGAATCAACGACAACTGCCATGTTGTCGAAATGGTGAATGGTTTTCGGGAGAGGTCCTACGAAGTCGATAGAGATTGTATGCCAAGGGTGAGGTGGAACGGCGTTCGGGTGAAGCAAGCCATAAGGCGAATGTCGGGCGACGCGATTACGCTGGCAGGTATCGCATGTGCGGACATACTGTTGAACGTTGTTGTGAAGTCGGGGCCAGTGATAGGTACGAGTAAGTCGTTCCGCTGTTCGTTCCCAATTGCCATGGATGGTGCCATCGTGCGCAATGCGTATCAGTTGGGGGCGAAGGATTTTCGGGATGTAGAGTCGGTCTCTGTTTGCGTCTTTGAAGTAGAGAAATCCATCGATAACAGTGTAGCGCTGGAGATAGGGTCGAAGCCAAGAGGGCGGTGCTCTTTTTCTTTGTAACGACTTTACGATGATGTTAAATTCTGGGTCGGTTTGAAGATGCTGTTTGATGTCGAAGGAGGTGATAGAGTCAGCAACTGTAACATTGTTGACGCGGTGGTCGTAGGTTTGCGTTCCAGTTTCGACTGTATGGGTACGTCGCGAGAGTGCGTCGGCGATTGTATTCCATTTTCCCGGTGTCCATTCGATCTCGAAGTCCAGCGAAGTAAGATCGGCGATCCATCGTTGATGTACCGGCCGGAGTTTGGGTTGATCTAGCAAATGTTGAAGGGAGCGGTGGTCTGTAAGGACTTTGACACGTTGGCCGTAGAGATATTGACGGTGCTCTTTAAGTCCTTCGACGAGAGCAAGTGTTTCTCCCATGTAGGGGTGATAATTGCTTTCGGCGGCGTTGCATTTCCGTGATCCGAAGGCAATGTGTTGTATGCGGTCTGCGTCGTCGCGTTGGAAGACGTGGGATCCAATAGCTTGTTTTGACCAGTCTGTCGAGAGGAAAACCGGTTTACTGGGGTCGAAAAGGGACAGGGTCGTTGGCTGACACAGCTTGTTTTTGATGTCGTGAAAGGTGATATCAAGATCAGCGTCCCAGTAGAAGGGCGTTGACTTTTGAATTGTTTCGCCACGCCGAAGCAGGTTCGTTAGGGGAGTAAGGATACGAGCTTGGTTTGGAATAAATCGATGAAGAGTGTTTGCTAGTCCGAGGAAGCTGCGAAGTTCAGTCCATGATCGTGGTGCCTCGAAGTCATGGATGGCTTCCAGTCGTCGTGGTTGGACGGAAACTTGGCCGTACCGGACGTGAAATCCCAAATAATCAATGTTTTCGCGAAGGAATTGGCATTTCGAAAGTCGGCAATGAAGTTGATTGTCCCGGAGCCGTTGTAGTACCACGTGTAGATGGCGAAGGTGTTCGTTAAGAGTTTTTGAATAGATAAGGAGGTCGTCAATGTATATTGTGAGGAATATATCGACTACGTCGCGGAATATCCGGTTCATAGTTGCCTGGAAGGTTGCAGGCGCATTTGCAAGGCCAAAAGGCATCACGACCCATTCGAAATGGCCGTATTTTGTCCGGAATGCAGTCTTGAATTGGTCATTGACGTCGATTCGGATCTGATGGTAGCCTGAAGCCAGGTCGAGAGCGGTGAAATAGCGTGCGCCCTGGAGTCTGTCGAGCATTTCCAAGATGTTGGGTAATGCGGTGCGATCTTTGACAGTATTCTTGTTGAGCAGTCGATAGTCAAACACTAAGCGAAGCTTATCCTTTTGTCGGACGTAAAAGATGGGCGCGCCATAAGGAGAAACGGACTGACGAATGCGTTCGTTTTGCAGAAGGAACTCCAGTTCTTGGCGTAAGGTTTCCAATTCCTCCGCATTCATTGGATAGATGGGCCTGGTGGGTGGAGGTTTGGATGCGTCGATGAGCTTGATACGGTGATCGGTCGTGCGTGAGGGTGGTACTCCTTCAAAGGTCGAGAAAACATCCGGAAATTCTTTTACAATAGCGCCGACACGTGGGTCGAGGTGGGTGAGCGCCTCTTTGTCGGCGTCGTTTGCGTCTTGAGTTGTCTTCGTGAATACCTCCTCTCGCGTAATGTTAAAGAGAATACCCCAGGAGACGTCGTTATGATGCTTGAGCGAGTGAACAAAAGATTTAACAGAGCAGAGTTCGACTGTAAACTTAACGTCAGGTCGTGCTACAAGTGTCGTTCCATCAGGAAGCGTGATGCGTTTGTGTGTCCAGTCAACTATCGGGTTGACTTTCTCGAGCCAGTCCATGCCAAGTATAACGTCGTAACTGATCTTGGTTGCAACAAGGTGATGTTGGAAAGGAGTGTCGTTAAGGGTGAAGTTGACATTCTTGTGAAGCGCGCCTTTCTGTTTCTTGCCGTCGGCGAGGCGGATGGTGAGTGTTCGGTCCTTTTTGCAGTACGGCATGAGATCCTCGTTGATGAAGCTTGGGTCAGCTCCGGAATCGACAAGGATGCTGATAAGGTGGCCGTTAAGAAGTCCATGGAAAACAAGAAGTCGTGAGGGTCGCGATTGTTGTCGGCCAACATGATAGAGTCCGAGGTTGAGTGGAAGGTCGCATGAGGTCGTTGTTTCTGCAGCCATAGTATTACCCGTCGAGGTGGCCGCATGGTCGTCGTGGGTAATAATTGTCTCGTCTAGCTTGCCTCGTTCTTCTGCAACGAGGCGCCCGTAGCGTTTTTTGAGCGTTTGTTGGGATGCTGGCATTTATCAATTGTGTGATCGCGTCGTCGGCAGAAAGTGCACCAGCCGTTTTCGCGATATTCTGCCCGTTCCTTTTCCGTGAGTGGAGCTGGGCGTCCTTTCTTCGGTTTTCCGAGTCGTTCCGTGTTGTCTACTTCCATAGGGTCGTTAACTTCTTCGTAGATTGGTTTTTTGTTTCCGAAGGTAGGGGCCGGACGCTGAGTGGCTGTCTGGATCGTTGTGCGATTCTGCTGTCGTGCATTCCATGCGAGTTCGTCGAGGCGGATGGCTTCTTGCTGAAGGGCGCTGAGATCGGTATCAATAGAGTCAATTCCAGAGTTGCTGGCGATTTCGGGTTTGAGTCCGTTGCGGAAGATGGTGCATATCATGGTCTTGTCGGCGTGCTCTCCAATGGAGTAGAGGATGTTGTTGAAACGAAAGGCGTAGTCGCGGGCTGACGTTCTTTGCTTAAGACTTGTCAAAATGGCAACAGCACGCGCGTAGGCCAGCTTCGATTGAAAGTGGTCTTGAATCCATTTTTGGTATCCCGTCCAGGTCATGGTTTGACGTTCGGCCTTGGGCAAAAGTTGCCAGACGTGGAATGCCGTCTCCTTGAGACCACCTTGGAGCCAGTCGACATAAGTGAGGTGATTTTCGTAATGCGCTACTTCGTCATCAGCACGGAACCCGTAATAACGACACTGTTGTTCGCAGAACGCTAAGTATTCGGCGACTCTAGCTTGACATTCATAAGGAACAAGCTTCATAACGGAGCCGTCGAAGCGTGGAGGTGCAACCGAAGGTCTCTTGAATTCGGGTTTTGGCTTCGTGGTGTTTGCGTTGTTTGTAAAGGCCATCAATGAGAGTTGGATAATCCTCATCGTTCGGGCATCGACTGAGTCTGGGTTAAGTCGCATGTCATCGAGTTGTCGAGCAAGGGCGTCCATGTCTGTCAAGGGGACAGTGGGGGTGAAGGTCGTCGGGCCGCTCGTGTCGGTCATTGTCGTATACAAGGTTCAAGGTTGACTTAAGGAATTTGTTATTCTGTGCTACCAAATGAGACAGAACGGTGTTTTGTCAGACATAAGTTTTATACGGTGATAAGATAGAGTGTATATTTCGTGGGAAAAGCGTCTCCTTAAATATTGGACCGAGGATGTGGCTGAAGGTCACAAGGTAAAGGTCACAAGATAGGAGTTGTGATGAACAGTGAGATGTAGTGGAAGAGTTTGAGTTATAGGTCATGTGAGGGTCACGTGGAGGTGGCGTAGGGCTGTCACAGCCTGTGCTTGATCCTTGAGTCGGCTTGTGTTGCAACGCCAACTTGTGTGTTACCTGAGTGTCTGTCCTGTTGGCGCGTGCGGTCTGTGGTGCAATTACGAATTCGCTGTCTTGCCAGACACAGGAAAAAATCCATAAGATCGAACCTGGACAAAGCAGCCTTGTTCTACCACAACAAAAGTCTATCATGGAAAGCTCATGACTTCATTGGAAGCGATCAACTTTTTATCCCCTTTTTTGTATAGCTGGTAATTGCTCATGGAGGAGTTATTGATCTGTTCTAGTGTCGATAGCTGTGAATCTTCTGATGGCACACCAGGTTGCTTTGGTGAAAACCAGTGGAACAACTGTTCTGCGATTATGTCTCCTTTGGCACGGTAAAATAAACACAGCTAAAAATTTACTCACAAAATCACCCAACCGCCATGCCTGACCCCACCACGATCGAGGACAACACCTCGGCTGATGCGTCCGTGCCGAAGCTGACGCCCAACGGCTACTCCCCGACTCCCCTTCCCCAATGACCCACACGACCCCTTCTCCCCTTCCTCCCTCCCCAATAAGCAAATTAAATCTCATATGGTTGCTACCCGCCCTAGTCTCATCCCCACTCCCTCCCTTTTCCCTACGCACCTTCTAACTCCCTTCCTCGCCTTCCACTTCCAAAAGCCCCTCGGTACGGCCGCCTGGCCTGCGCAAGGCCCGCGTTTACACCAGAACCGGCGATCGCGGTTCGTAGTGTGTGTGCGCGTATGTACCGCGTATTGATTCATTGCTTACGGCCCCAAATCATCCACCTTGCACTGTGACGTCAAATACCAGGAACTTCGGCTCTGTTCACCGGCGAGCGACGCCCGAAGGACGATCCCGTGTTTGAGGCCCTTGGATCAACTGATGAGCTGAGCAGCCACATCGGGTGTGTCATCCTTCCTACTCCACGCCCCTTCGACCAAACGAAGGCTGCGTAGTAAGGCGCCAACTTCAGATCACCTTCCGCTTGGGTGGCACGTACCTTGATCAATTGCTAACGAATGACACGGGGGGTTGGGGTGGGATTGTTCAGATTGGCGCGCGAGTACTGCGAAGAAGCGGGAAATGGACTCTCGGACAATTTGGAAAAGGTGGAGTGGCCTTGATCGGCCTACCCAAACCATAATTCCATCCTTCTGCCCATTTATGGGCACACTACACCGCCACCCCTCCCACTCTCCCCTAGCCTCTTGACCCCCCCTTTACTTGCACCGCTAATATATCATAGATTCAATGTTTACTGCAAGATATCGGCTCCAACGTCGCGACGCCTCGGACGACCGCATCGGACACCAAGATCGCCAAGACTGTGTTCGACATTGACGGCGCGCTCGCCGAGGAGCTGGAGCTCTGGATCGACCAGCTTGACAGCCTCCTGCCGCCGCTCCGCAACTTCATCCTACCCGTTAGTGATCTTCCTGTGCACTATTCCTAAACTCCTCTTTGCTTTCTTTCCAATCTTCTTTCCCTTCATCCTGTCCCATTTGTTTTTTCCGACTCTCGCTCAGTACTTCTGGCTGACATCTCTTCTTTTTCCCACCTTGTTTGACTCTCATGCTAACTGACCTCGCCCGCCCACTGAAGTCCGGAGGCAAAGCGGCTTCCGCTCTTCATGTCGCACGCAGCGTTTGCCGCCGCGCAGAACGCCGCGTCGTCCCTGTCATCATGGAAGCAATCGCCGATGAGAGCGTCGGGCGGTACATGAACAGGTTTGTGACATCGGGGAAGGTCGGAGTGTGGGAGGGCTTCCAACGGCTCCAGTCAACCCTGCATATTATCTCTCTGAGCCATTATCCGTCGTGCGGTCTGCTTATGCTCGAAACTCTGGCACCACACAGGCTGAGCGACTACCTTTTCGTTGCGGCACGGTACGCCGCCTTCAAGGAAGGAAGAGAGGAGAAGATCTACCGAAACCAGCACCAGAAACGGACGGGGCAGTGATTCTATTAATGAATGGTGTTTTTTTGTGATGCCATTAAAATAAACTGAACTCGTGGGACTGGGGCTGTTGCCCTACGACAACAAGACCAGTATGCTGTTTCGTAATCGTTCTATGAAGTGGTTTGTCAAGCTGCCTTCGCCAGGGGTAAGCCATCATCCCTGCAACCACCAACGCCACCACCGCCGATGCAGGCCCAAGACCCATCAACGGCTTCGCAGGATGTGGCTACGCTGCAGTCATGCCCCGACAGCCACGAGCGACCCGCAGCAACAGACCCCGAAGCAGCAGGCGAGGTGGCTGCGCCGGCTTCTCCGTCGGCCAAGCAGCTGGCAGCGCTGGCACGCCAGATGCGCATGCCCCTGTGCATCGCGTCGCACCGCCGCTTCTTCGGCGCTGCTCCTGCCACCGGCTTCGACCGCCGTTTGCTCAACGCGTGGTTCCGCCGCAACGGGTTCCAGCGCCCGTGGCACGGTGCGTGGATTCGCTGCTCGATGGACTATTTATGTACTTAACACCTAATCCCCCTGCCAAAAAACCACAATCGACCGTATCAAGTCTACACAATCCTTCACGGAGCCGCCTGGCTGGTCCTCGCGCCGCCGCTCTTCTGCACCGTGCAGGCGCAGCTGGCCGGCGGCGGCGCGCCGCCGCCCCTGGTCGCCGCCGCGCACGCGTGCCTGGCCACGCTCGCCGCCGCCGGACTTGCTGCGTCGGTTGCCGCAATGACCATCGACCCACAGGACCCGGCTGTGGCGCGGGCGCGGGAGCCGAGGAACCTCGACTACGTGAAGACGGTCGGGATCCCCGTCATTGATGCCGGCGGATTCTGCGCCGTGTGCTGCGTCGTCGTGGACAGTCGGACGAGGCATTGTAAGGTGATGTTTTGTGCCATGTGGGGGAAGGGGATGTGGGTGAGGTAGTGGTGGAGGAGACGGGGGGGGGGGGGGGCAAACGGAAAGGATTTTTTTGTAAAAGTTATTAGCGCCCAACCCCCCCATAAAACCCCACCCCCCGACAGTTTAACCCGTGGAAAAAATTGCGTACCCGTGTTCACCCCCCACGCC
>JADGKE010000173.1:0-10321 GCA_026954515.1 Cladochytrium tenue
TCTCCTTCGTTTACCGTCATGGAGGTTTCTTTCGAAGTTGGCAGGTCAAATATACTGTTTTGTTTCAAACGAGGATGCAAACTATTTTTCGGCTCCACTTGATGGAGACGAGGAGTCAGACTCGGAAGATATGGAAGAATTTTTGTTTACAGTTTCGGAATCAAACAAGCAGGTGGTAAACTTGGTACTTGCTTTATCTAATTATTTCAAAGGAAGAGGAAGTATCATTTGCAACTGGATTCTTTGTGAAAGAAACTTCTTTGATGGATATTCCAAATCATTATTCAGTACAAGACTTCTCTAGCCGTATTGTTGCGGGGAGGATGCACCAGGGTGTTTTGACTGTCACCAACATACCTGAAAGCCTTTCAACATCACACTATACTCACTTCGAACAAAAAAATTTTGAAAGTCAAATAGGGTGCGTGTCGATGCAAATCTTTTCTGTAAACTAATCAATTATTTGGAATATCGCAGTTTTGGAACTTTGCCCGTTCAGTTAGACTCCAACTTACCATTTAGAGATTTGGAGACTCTTATGCAAGCAGGACTTCAGCATCGCGTTCCTGAACCCTGGGAAACTTGGTCCGCATCAAAGCAAATTTTAGATCAAAACTACCACAAAGATATACTCACGGTTTCCAAGAAGTGTCAGGAAGCGATTTCGGGACACGAAGAAGATATTAATTTGGCAGTTAGGAATCTATTTGCAAGAACTGTCAACAATCGCTTTGAATTTCATCTGGTTCCACTAACGCAAAATGTTACACTGCCGGCTGAAGTTGAAAGAGCAATATCATCCACCGTTCTCAAAACATATATAGAACAACTTCCAAAACTCGTAGATGAGAGAAAGCGGGTTGCTAAGTGAGGCTGTAAATTCCGATTCCCATGTCTTACCTTTTGTAGCGTATGGCTATATATGCAAACATATGACCTTGATACATCGAATCACATTGAAGATATTAGCGACTACATTGTCAATGGCGTTAAGCGATATAGTTCATCAAGCAATCTGGCGAAAATCATTAATAAAATGAACGCTATTGTCGACGAAACAAAATTCCTTCAATGGCTAGAAAATAGTGCCTTTTCAAGATGTTTGATGCAAATCAGGGATAAAGTCATCAATACCATACAAAGAAAAATTAGTTCCAATGGGTATTACATTCTGTCTGCGATTACTGGTGCAATGGAATCTGGTTGTAAGCTTTTGTTGAAGAAGAGTTTTGATGATGCAGTTGAGGCTGCCAATTACAAATTGCGAATTGAGTCATCTCAGATACTTCGAAAAGATTGGGACGCAGTGTAAGGATGTGACAAAGGCTTTGTATTGTATCTAATAAACCTTTAGAACACCCAGACTCACTATCCATTCGGCCATTTCAAATTTCAACGGATTTATTTCGGCATCAGTAACTGAAGAAAAGCGGACACCTCCCCAGTTGGAGTATTCCCTTCGAGAGTTGTGCATTTCTAGCTCAGATGCAGTGGCTTCGGGCAAAAATCCAGACCACCAACTGCAACCGCAGCTTTATGTCTTTCGGTAAAGGCACCATGCCACATGTTCTACCCTTGCCCCCCTCGTTGCAACCAGAATCACTCGCACTGGTCGGGATCGCAGGACGTTCACTAAGCTATGCAGTTTCAATCGACCGTGCAAACGGCGTCTTGCATGCTGCAAGACTAAACATCACATCTGAACTTTCCGAGCATCAGCTGATAAGATGCTCTAGCACGCTTGATGGCAATGTGAAATCGAAAGAAGTAATTAAACCGAGCGTTTTTCTTGAAGTTTGGACAGATGTCTGGAACAGTAAATATGACTCAGCAAGTTTATTACTAAGTCCGTCCAGGATTTCCCATTATCCCAGCAATTACACGCGACAATTTGACTGGCATGCGAGAGAGGCCACTGGTAGCATTTGTGAATCAATTACTTGAAATTTCCAATGTTCAGGAGCTTTGGCGGAGGATGATAAGGTGTTGCAGTATGGAACTGTTTCACCAATTACCCTTCTAATTCGTTTGTATAGTCGTTTTGAGAGAGCCACAAACAAGAATACCGGTAACATCCTTGCTGAAATTGAAGCAACAGCTATTTCCGAGCATGTGATGCCCTCCCATCGCCCATGGTCTCGCTATCGCTTGGGTGAATGGTGCATTGAGCTAATTTGCTTGCTGCCGATGCAGATCGCAGTCTGCCGTGACAACCGATTTATACCGCTCAAGAACGGAATCCTTAGCCCGGACACAGAGCGAGAGTTGCTAGGAGCTGACCTAAGCACAATTGTTCATCATACCACCCTTGGGTGGTACGAGTCCCTATTTGCATATTACGCTTCATTACCAGTCCAAGTGATTTCGTCAATGGGCGAGCAATCTGTTGGCAAGAGTTACTGTCTGAACCATCTTGCCGACACGTCATTTGCCGGGTCCGCCATGCGGACAACGGAGGTGTGACATAATATTTTCTTCATTAATTTTTTCACCCAGTCTCAATTTTGTCTTCCCGAAGGGTGTTTGGATGTCAGCCGCTCCCACAAAAAGCAAGCTTGTTGTCTGCCTCGACTTCGAGGGCGTACAGAGCGTTGAGCGTTCTCAGCAGGAAGACGCACTCCTTGTCCTGTTCAACGCAGCAATTTCAAACTTGATCCTATTCCGCAATAACTTCGCGCTATCGCGCAATATCGCTGGTCTCTTTTCCAGGTATGAGGATATTTTTACAAGTAGAATTTCGATATGACCGCCGCACAGTTTTCAATCATCATCCAGCATCCTGGACCCGAAGTTAAACAAACAACTCTTTAACGCTCATCTCGAGATTATCGTAAAGGATGTTGTACGTGATGACCAAAAAGGAATAGCTCTTGAATTCGAGTAAGAGCGTACGAAATATCAATTTTGGGTTCATATTTTATAAGGACTAAGCTTGATGGCATAGTTAGATCTGAAAAGGGCAAAGACTTTCTAACAAGGATGTTCTCCAAGAAATTAGGGATCACCCCGTGGCCAGTGATTCAGGTTGGTTCTCAAGCCTTTTTACTTTGTAGTTTCGGACTTGATATGCTTCAGACCCCAAGGTTTTATTCTACCTTCCAAAAAATTACAAAAATGCTTGATAAACAGACCAAATATCAAGGTGCAATTGTTTTTGCGAATATTCTGAAGACCTTAATGGCAAAACTGAAGGTATTCACAATTCCTGCCAGCTTCACTTACACTTTTAATCAGATATGCGATTGGGGGTCCTTCGACGCAAACATCATACAACAACGTACTGCTTTTATCAGAAACGTCTTGCCCTATGCTCTGTCTCGCATGTCTGGAGTTGAAGCCCCGGACTGAGAGCCTTTAAAGGTCAGTCAAACAATAGGAGTGTTTTGCTTAAGAGCATTCAGGATTTGGATTCAGGTGAATGCGTGGGCGAGCTGACAGTGCCAGTAGAGATTCCACTCCCAAATTCCACGCTGGATGCCCGTGAAATTTCTCTGTCTAAGATTGTCTTGGAGTTTATCAACATGGGCAAAGATGGTGTTGAGCGCACGGATGAAAAATGGTCATTAAAACTTAGCGAATACGTGCAATCGCGCCTTGAGGCTAGGAAATCAGCCGTGCATGCTTGGGTTGACAAAGGCGTCCAAAGATTTCCTCCAGAGAATCTAGAAGTGAAGGCCCTCTGGCGCGATTTTGACTCCCTCTCGGTTGACTTTCTCTCTGTCCTAAGAGTCTGCGGCAACACACGCCAGTTCTGCTTTTTGAGCTGCGTTTCCATCCATGGGCATTCGACATATCATACATGCGGAACGGATCATAGGTGCACCAAATCGTGCGACTTTGGTGACGAGCATGCAGCCGGCGACGGAGACGACGAAAAACACTGCAGTCTCAGGTGAGCACATAATTCAGGTACTGCCACTGAAAAAGGTTTGTAGCGCTGGGCACAGCGGTGCTCACTTCTGCGATATCTCGGCCCACCGGTGCGGTGAACAGTGTCAGTATATTTCCAGCAGAACCTGTGGGAAGTTATGCACAAAGGCTGCCAAACATGACGGCGATCACATGTGCGACTCGCAAAAGCACTTGTGCAGTGAGGTACGATGCCGTGAACAGCCTCATATTTGGCTTACCCTTTCTGTAGCGATGTTCAGCAAAGGCATTTAACCCTACTGATTCCTGTGAGGACCTGTGCGTCCTCCCGATGTAGGTTGTTATCAGATTATCATGTGTGAACAAATTTTGCAAGGTCGCACTCAGAGAATCGCCATCAATGTGCGAGTATGATGTGTCAGATGACTTGCCGTCTTTGCAAACGTAAATTTCAAGCGCAGGATCACTTTCATGCCGATGACGCTGACGCGTTACATATCTGCGGGTGAGAATGGAAGCATGATTCTCATTTACTCCTCATTCATCTGGCCCGTCTTAACCAGATTGGAGCATGACTGCCCGAAAAACTGTGAACAAACCGGTATTTGCGATATAGCAACGCGGCCTTCGAGAGCGGAATCCACATTTTCAGGAAAGCATGGCAGCTTTCAGTATACCAAATACTCGCAAGAAGCTCGCAAGCTCAAATGCGCCAAGGTCATTCCATCTGGTCAACTGGAGCACGAAGGAAGCCATGTTCATGACCTAGCCGACAATCCCTTCCATTTTTGCGAGGTCACGTGCCCCAACTGCCAATATTATTGCACGTTACCGTATGGCCACCCACAAGCGCAGCACAAGACTAGCCATGGCAATATGGTGAATACGCGATGGGTGGCAGAGTCTGTGGTTGAGTTGCAAGGCCACAAGTTCGCCAGTGGCGAGTAAGTTCATTTCCCTGCCAGGCCTATCAGTTTATCAAAACATAAACTTGACCTCACGGACGTACTGTACTTCGACTTGCGTTTACAGCGGCGGTGCTCCTATGATGTGCAATATCGTCTGTTCCGATCTCGGAAGGCACGTCCACTTTGACTACTGCCGCTCAACGGATGCATGCGTCGGCCACAAAGAAGTCAGACATGTGTCGACGCAGATGGAGCCTTATCCGAACAGGCCAAAAGATATCGTGACACACGCACTTCATTGGTTGCGAATCGCATTTGAAGGTTAAGTGCTATGGAGATATATTAAGCGATTGTGCATTATTAAATTCGTTTTTTTGACTTCAGATCCATACTCAGATCGCCTCCGAGAAGAATTCACATTGTGTGATGCGACCTGTGCCGGTGATGAACAAAAGGACGAAAAAACTGGGAGGCCCTCACATTGCACGCTTCTCATGTTCCACGATCCTATCACGGTGCCGCCGGCAAATAAGACAGGCTACGTCTCCGCAGATGGTCATTTTTTCGACTGTCGCGATCCGACTTTAGCAAGATCGGCTTACCACATGCAAGTGTTACTCAGTTGTTTGTTTCTTATTGTATTGGGATTTTTACGCACACATTTTCGCTTTGTTACCTGCCCAAAAGAATATTTGTGCTGGATAGAAGCGGCTCAATGGATGACAGTGACGCTATCCCTGGTCCATCGCCGGTGAAACAAACCATTTGTGACCAAGGCCACAAAAATCGCCTTGGAGCGGTGTACTCTGCTTGCTACTCCTTTTGGTTGGCCAGAGAGGGCCAGGTTAACTCTACAGGTGCTCGCCGCGATCTCTACTCAGTTGTCCTTTTCAATGGAACACCTACCACGGTGGTCAATTGTAACGCAAACTCCTCCGCGGCTGAACTTCTCAGCAAAGTACTGCCAATCAAAGCGGGTGGCCTGACAAATTTTTCGGATGCATTGAAAATGGTTGAGGGCATAATGAAATGCAATATGCAAAGCGACCGGTAAGAGTCTCCTTTTCGCAATATCACCCACTAACCAACCCCTTCCCCCTTCCCTCCGTTCTCTCTTGCTTTTGATTGATTTCAGCACATTCGTTGTCATCTTTTTATCGGACGGCGAAGACGGTGTACCAACACAAGAAACCTACAGTGTTTGCCGTCTGGGAGCTCAGAGTGGGTACCTATTATTTCGTTTTCGAACGCACCCTGCATTATTAAGTTGCTCCAAAATCTTCCAACTAAATTACTCCTCCCTCGTCACGCTAAACTGCACCACATTCTTCCACTTCACGCCCTAGAAATCCCGTCCTTTTCAACACTGTAGGCTTTGGAGGGGACCACCAGTTTGACTCTCTGCGCTCGATGGCAGACATTGCCACCGAGGTTTATGACGCCACCATGTCGTCGAGCTCGAGCTCAAAGAGGCGACTCGCTCTTCCTGCACCAGCCGGTCCGGCCAACAACGCACCGCCACCCTGCAGCTTCCATCATGCACTGGACCAGGTCATGCTCAACGACCATTTCCAGAGCCTGGCGAAGTCACTTACGAAGGTGGGCTCGTTAATCTTACTAAAGTCCGATATTAATCCCCTCCTTATACCTTCTGCTTACCAGCCCCGCGCTTCGCTATTGACGCGCTGAACAGCTGTGTATTGGATTGGATAGGCCATAAATTTTCCCCTTTACTGATTATCATTTTATACTCGATGATCCCTTCCTCCTCCACCTGTTTTTGGATGCGGCACGGTCTTTTTGTCTCATCTTTGACTAGTTGTTAGGATATGAGAGATGGTGGGACAGGGCGAGTGAGTGAGTAGGAGAGAGCGAAAGAGAGACGATAAGTTGCTCCGATTTGAACGCCATAAAAGTGTGTCCGTGCAACTAGTGGTCAGGAGAGAGAAAGTCTCGTGACGGAACATCGGGGCTTACCTTCCTCCCCTCCCTCCTCGTATAGGAAAAGGCCTGTAATTGTTGTTGTAGCTTTGGTCCAAACGATGGGAGAAAATTTCGCACGCGCCGCCCGCTAAGACCCTCACATCGTCGTCCCCGCAATGAAGGCCCTCATTCTAGTCGGAGGTGCTCCGCCCGCCTTCTTCCGCTCATGACCCCCCTCCTCCAACTCCCCTTAGTACCTGCTTCTCCCCTTACCCCTTCGTTGCGCCCAGCGGTGACTACCTCACTTTCTCTTCCCGGCTTCTGATCCAGGTTCTAACGCGCGCCTCATGCCTCCATTTGCCTCCCCGCGCTTCCCGTCAAAGGCTTCGGGACGCGTCTGCGTCCCCTGACCTTCTCCATCCCAAAGCCACTCGTTCCGTTCTGTAACAAGCCCATGATCATCCACCAAATCGCCGCCTTGGCAAAGGTGCGCGTCATCCCCCCTGGATTTTGATCTGCAGCCGTCTCAACGTCCTGTAATTCTATCTCCCTCGCTTTGGTTTCGTCAGGTTGGAGTCAAAGACGTCGTGCTAGCCGTCAACTACCAGCCCGACGTGATGGTCAACGCCATGGCTCAGGTCGAGGAGGAGTACGGCGTTAAAATCCACTTTTCGATCGAGCCCGAACCGCTCGGAACTGGTTCGCACGCGTTTTCGTCTCGATCCTCCTCTTCCTCCTCTCCCTCCCCCATCATGCAGATCAGGATCTCAACCTTTCGGTGCCTGCCTTATTCCTCCATCACATCTAGCTGGCCCCCTGGGTCTTGCGCGCGCGATCCTCGGGAAGGACGATGAGCCGTTCATCGTGCTGAACTCGGACGTGATATGCGAGTTCCCGTTCGAGCAGCTGACGACTTTCCACCGCTCGCACGGAAAGGAGGGCACCATCATGACCACAAAGGTCGATGACCCGTCAAAGTTTGGTGTCGTCGTCAACCTCGGCACCACGTCGCAGATCGCCCGTTTCGTCGAGAAGCCAAAGGACTTTGTCGGCGACCAGATCAACGCCGGCATCTACATCTTCAACCCGGCCATCCTCAAGCGCATTCCGGTTCGCGCGGCTCACCACGGGCCATCATGTATCATCACCCTTTGCTGATGCATCGCTGTCGCGCACGCGCGGGTCTTTTTACAGGACGGCGTCACCATGTCGATCGAGAAGGAGGTTTTTCCAAAGATGGCACGCGACGGCGAGCTCCACGCGCTGCCGCTGGCCGGCTTCTGGGCCGACGTCGGACAGCCCAAGGACTTCCTGACGGGCACCTGCCTGTACCTGACCTCACTGCAGGAGCGCAGCTCGCCGCTCCTGACCGCCGCCAAGGATGCTCCCGGCTACACCGTCGTCGGCAACGTGCTGATCGACCCGACCGCGACGGTCGGCAAGGACTGCAAGATTGGGCCCAACGTCGTCATCGGCCCGGGCGTCAAAGTCCGGAACGGTGTCAGGCTTGCGCGGTCTGTGCTCATGAAGGGCTCCGTCGTGAAGGATGTAAGTGTTGTGGTGTTGCTATTTCTCTACTCCAATCCGCTTCGTTTTAGCGTGTAGTGTGCCAAAGTTGTTCTCAACTGCGTTCCTCTCACTTTTGTATAGAATGCATGGGTCAAGGATTCCATAGTCGGCTGGCACTCCTCTGTTGGCCGATGGGTATGTCACCTCGATTTATCTCCCTTCCGGACATTTCGTCCATTTTCGATCCCCCCGGCCAGCAGTGTTTTCGAAGAGCCTCGACCTTTTTGTAACTCGCAAAACGCAGACGCGAGTCGACAACACCACCGTCCTCGGAGAAGACGTGCACGTGTCAGACGAGATCTTTGTCAACGGTGGGGCAGTCCTACCGCACAAGGTAGGGAGACCAGGAATGAATGACTTTTGTTGGTTAATTCGTGACCTTTTGTTTCCGCAGAGCGTCAGTGCCAACATCATGGAGCCGATGATCGTCATGTGATGGAGAACACTCAACCCTCCTCCGAACTCTCACAGCTCTTTTCCGTGGCCACCCGCCTCTCCCTCCGGTCCATTTCCCATTTCCCGAACCTAGTGGTGCAATGGCAAACATCACCCGCTCTTACTTCGCTCTCGCCGCCTCGTTTCTTTGGCCATAGGACAGTACAATAAAAAAAAACTCCCCTCTCGGCACGCGTATTATGAGGGGCACTTTAATACTTCTCCTCTGACAGCGTTTTGTCCGCTGTTAAAATACTACTAGCTTCCGGGGGGGAGGGGGCATCAGGGGGGAAAAATTGTGGAGGACGCGAGTGCAGCCTTATACGTCTGCACCGCCCTTAAGAGTCACTGGCCGATATGCTGGCCCGAAGATTCAGGGAGACAGGCCCTGGAAAGGAATACGTGGCGGCGCCACTGGTGCCACTTGCTGATCAGGACGGCGGGTGCGCCAGTCGTCCGAGTACGCCTCGCGGCGGACCCGGTGGAACAGCTCGTTGAGGCCCGGCATCGTCGCGCTGAAGTCTGAATAGGGTGAATAATTGTGAAACTTCGCGGCGAGTCGAAAGTGAAGTTTGAAGCAGTGCAGAGAAGGAAAAGGTAATCAAAGCTCGAGGAGGAGGTGAGGAGGGGGGACGGGACCAGACGGACGGAAAGACGGACGGAAAGACTCACCCCACGTCCTCAACTCCAGGTCGCCCCGCGGCGGCAGGTCGACGCAGCGGTGCAGCTGCTGCACGGTGCCGAGCGGCACGAAACCTACGTTCGGGGCGGCCAGCGGCCCCGGCGCCGGCTGCACTCCCGCGTCTGCGGCGGCGGCATCCGAGCGAGCGACGTAGGTGCGGGCGACGACGAACGGGTCGACGTTGGAGTCGTACGACGCCTTGACGCCGTTCCAGTGCAGGAAGGCCGGCTCGCCGTCCCAGTCGCGCTGCAGCATGCTCTGCCCGCACAGCACGGCGTCCGGCGGCAACTGCGGCTGTGGCGACCGAGATTGTGCGCCGTCGACGGCGGTGGCGGGGGCGGCTGCCTCCAGCAGCCGGCCCGTGCCGCGAGGGTGCTGCGGGCTGACGATGCGGCCGACGAGGTGGATGTAGTGCGGCGAGACGGCAACGGGCAGGCCGGCTGCGCGGAACCCCCAGTAGAAGGTCTCCTTGTCGCCCCAGAAGTGCTGGAGGCGTGAGGTGAGGAAGGAGGGTAAGTTCGGGTAGTCATGATACACGTCAGCCAGGTCCATGCACTTTCCTTCCCCACCGTCGCCCCCCCCCCCCTCTTCACCTTCACTCTCCTGGCCATCCACTCACCTTAAAGTAGAAGCGGCCTTCGGAGCTAATGTGCTCGGCCATCTTCAGGCCCTTCCACACCCTCCGCTTGTCGACCAATATCTGCCCGCTCTCCAGCTCCAGACGCTCCGCGCCGCCAGTGCCAGCCTGCGGCGGCGGCGGCGTCAGCAGCGGCGGTGCGATGCCAAACAGGTCCCACAGCACGCTGTCGCGGCGGCGCGACATAAAGTCGGGCCAGAACAGGGCGCCGGAGCGGGTAAACTCGGGAGAGTCGAACAGCGGCGTCGGGTCGCGCAGCGCCATCACGTCCGGGTCCAGGAACAGCACCTGCTCAAA
>JADGKE010000174.1:0-10317 GCA_026954515.1 Cladochytrium tenue
AGTGCCGCGTCGATCTCGTCAAAAAGATAGAACGGCGCCGGGTCACACATCTGGATGGCAAAGATGAGCGCCAGCGCCACCAGCGACTTCTGCCCGCCCGAGAGTTGGTTCATCCGCTTCAGCTCCTGTGTCTCCTCTGCTGCCTCCGCCTCCTCGCCGTCACCGTCTTCGCCGTCGTCCATGTCGCCGGTCCCTCGCCGCCTAGAAGTGCTGAAGGATACTGAGATTCCGACGCCGCTGTAGCGGTCGATGGAGCTCTTTAGCCGGGACGACGAGCCCTGTGTTTCGATGTCCTCCATCTCTTCGCCGCGCCCGTCGTCGTCGTCATCGCCAGCCTCCCCTGCCTATGGCGAGTGGGAAGGTGTGAAAGAAGATATACGTCAATCAGAATGGATTGGACGGGAGGAGGGGCAGGCAGGAAACTCTTCAGTCACATGACCGGGACGCTTGCGGCCCGCCAATGAAGTTGTAACAGCTTCCTCTTACCGAGGTCATCTTGCTGATCATGACGAGCTTCCCTCGGCCGTTGGGGACAAGCTTTCTCCAGACCTCGCCAAAGTGCAGCGCGACCTGCTTGAAGGTCCGCTCAATGGCCTCGTCCTTCCGCTGGTCCAGGACCTGTATCAGGTCTTCGATGGCCTGCAACCAACAAAGCTCACTGTCAACCGAATGGAGTCAAGACGGGGGAGTGGGTGAAAGATGTCCAAAGTTCACACAATACCTTCGCGCTTTCATCCAGTTCGTCTTTCCTGGTGTTCAAACTGTCCCTCTGCTTCGTAAAATTGTTGTACTGCTCGAACGCCTTCTTGTTCACGTGCCCGAACCGCTTGAGGCTCTCGTTCACCTCGTGCAAGCGGCTAAGGAGCCTTTTCGACGGCATAGTTCCCCATACCGCGTCATCGCGTAGGGCCTCTTCTGGCAAGACGCCCAGATCTCGGATGTTGCGGCTGCATTCGTCCTTTCGCTTGATCAAAAGCGCCTTCTTCTGCAGGTAGCGCTCCAGATTGCGTTGCTGGCGCTCTAGACCGCGGTTTCCTTCAGACTGCTCGGTCTGCAGTTTCGTGGAGATGCGTCAATTGAAGCTTGTATGAGGCGCAGTTTACCTTTGCCTTGTCTAAAGCTGCACGTTGATCACGGGAGGAGTTTTCGAGCCTTTCAATTTCGCTGTCGATCTCTTCAATCGATGCCCGTTAATGATTTCAAAGGCGTTAGATCTACCGACCTTGCAGGCGCTGTATAATCGAATCCGTTCGCCGCTGAAGTTCGTTTAGTTCCTCCCTCCTTGGATCCAAGCTTCTTTCGGGGTCTAGACTGGCCGCTATTCCGCCTGCAGGAAGAGATGATGATTCCAGACGTTCCACGATGGAGTTGCGTTGGCGTTTCAAGTTCATGTCGAGCTCGATTGTCAAGATATTTTTGCGCGCCTCGAGCTGTAAATAACGTAAATACCGTAATTTTCGAATCAAAGACCCACCTTGGCTCGGTTCATTGCCAACTCGCTGACCTCAGCTTTGCACCGATCCAATTCCAAAGAAAGCTCGCCCAGACGAGCCGCCTCGGTCCTCGTCAAGGTCCTCTGAAGAGGTGTCCGAAGCTCCGACTGAAGGGCCGCAACTTGGTCACGCAAAAGTCGACTTTGAGCTGACAGCTCGGCAACACGTCTCTCCTAAACAACCTCATTTAACGATGCCTACATATTCCATGTCGTGTTACCTTCTTTGATATCGCCTCCGTGATTTGCTGCTCCTCTCGAACTTTGGTCCTCTTGTCCATTGCAATGGACTCGCGCATGTTTGTAAGCTCCGCTTTTCTGGCCTCCAGCCGCACGAGTCGATCGCGACATCGAGCAAGATCCGACTCGACATCCTGCAACTCCTGCTTAGTTTTGGCGAGAGACTCCTTGGCCTCAGTCAGTCGGCGGTCCCAAGTCTTCATCGCTTTGACCATCTCAAGTTTTGACTTTCGAGCATCAATGTATCCGCCGGTGAGTGAGCCCTTTCGGTCAGCCCGATCACCTTGGAGTGATGAACATGGTTAGTATTTTGTCTGTGCGCACAAACGCAGAGGTTACCATCCAAAGTCACTGCGTTAAGGTTATCTTGCCGCGCATAGTGCGCAGCAATTTCAAGTGAAGGGCATATTATGGCTCGCCCGAAAACTTGAAGGAACGCTTTGGTGTAGGCGGGATCAAATTGAAGTCGCTTTACCATGGGAACAGCATCATTCGCTGCTGGATACGTAGTTTCCTTTGGCCTCAGTCGATTCAGGGGCATGAACGTCACGCGCCCAGAGCGGTCACGGTTGAGCTGTTCCAACAGAAGTGATGCTGTGTCGTCTGTATCGACAACAACGTGAAAGAGACTGCAGCATATTAGCATAAACGAACGAGTGCAAAATCGTACCTTGCACCACCGATAACTTCGACAGCTGTCTTGTATCGGTCATCAACCTCAAACAGCTCATACAATGGGCCGTAAACACCTTGGAGGTTCATTTTGCTTGCGATCCGTTTGATAGCTTGGATCGCCGAGGATGTGCTCTATAATAGCAATAAACCATGGCGAAGAAAAAAAGACGCGGGGAGATCTTACCCTGTCCACTGACGATAAGAGCATCCGCTCTGCCTTTGAGAACTCGTCTTGTGCAGTCTGCAGAGCTGACTGCGACTTTTGCTCGTTGCGCCACAATTCTCTGTGGACTGAGTTAATGGAAAGGAAGAAGGGAAATGACTTACTTTCGACGCTCATCTAGCCGATTACGCTGGTTTCTCAAAGTCTCAATCTCACGAGCATTTGCGTCTATTTCATCACGAAACGACTCCATATTGTGATCACCCGACTCTACCGAGTCGCGAAGTTCCCGAAGCTGTCGTCGCGAATTAACAACTTCTGTTTCGATGGCGTTAAGTCTTTCGTCGTTGGAGGTAATATTATCCTCCAATTCGCGAATTTCAGCGTTAAGGAAAGCATCTCGTTCCCTTGTGGTCGCAAATTGGCGTCCTCGTCCCTGTTTGTCCAACAGCTGCTTGTGTTCGCTTTCCATCTGGAGTTTTCTTCACCAAATTTAAAAAAGGTAGGAGGATGACTTTTTAATGTACCTTTGCAGTGCTTGCTGTTCCTGCGAAACTGCATCATTGTACTCGGGCATGACAGCTGCAAGCTCTGCCTCCTTATTTGCGATAGACTGGTCCAATGTTTGCAGTTCATCTTGAAGCTCTCTCTGTCCGTGTCGAAATTAGCTACACGCAAAACTCGCCATCATTAATACATGTGTTTCGGAATTCTGAAGCTTTATTTGCTCCATGTCTTTCACGACTAGCTCAAGAGCAGCAGACGACTTCAAAAGATCCTCTTTTTCGTCATCAATAGACACGCGTTCTTGTTTAAGTGTGTCCAGACGTTGATCAGTTGAAAGGAGCTCTTGGTCGATTTCCTTCGAATTTACTTAGCGGGCGACAAAGTTATATTTTACTTTACCATAATATTCCTTTCTCTGACAGCAAATTGATTTTGAAGCTGGTTGTTTTCGTCAACTTCCAATCGCCTCTGGTCCTCCAGCTGCTTCCGTCAGCTGCATTCGAAAGGGTATAATATACGAACCCTCTCCAGATTTTCGTTAACCTCGGTTTGTTCTCTGTGATAAATAGTATACTCCAAGCACCTTCGCTCTTTGTCAAGCTCATGGAACTGCTTCAATTCTTCTTTTTCTGTTTCCAGTTCTTCCAGCCTTTGCTCGATATAGTCCAGAAGTTCATCAATTTTGGAGCGCTTTGCGTCTACCAGAAATCAGACCAGATTGGCGTAGAAATCCCCTTACCAGTTTCTTCCATGATTTTCAAACTCTCTTCGCGCCTGTCTTCGTATACTCGGGTTCCAGCTACCTCTTTTAAAAGTTGGAGTCTCTCGCTGTCTTTTGCGTTTGTGAGTGCCGTAATCTTTTACCTGGTCAATAGAGGTATATTCTACATCACCTACCCTTCCTTGCGGAACGATATAATATGGATTTGATTTTGAGAACCCTGCACTTTCAAGCAAATTCATGACGTCCTTTTTCCTGTAAAAATGCACGTTAGTAAACGCGAACATGCTGATATATACTTGCGGGACGCTTTTTTTGTCCAATGAGTATTCATCCTTCTTCAAACCAATCGTTCGTCTCAGGACAAGTTCATCTTTGTTCGACTGAACTCATTAGGATTGGGATGGAGGACGCACGCATACCGGAAAGCGATTATCGCTGTTGTCGAACACAATTTCGACGTATGCGGATATTGTAGCGGGACCAGTACCTTCCTGATATCGACTCCGTTAACTCATTGCATGCCCGCAAACTACTCACGTGTAAAAGCGACTGGCGCTCCTCTCTTGTCATATTCCCATAGGCATCGCTCAGAACGAAGCGGATAGCTGTCATTCCAAATCAGTGATGATGCAATAGAGTACGCGGTCACACAAAAACATACCCCAAAAGAAGTTGCTCTTCCCAGAGCCGTTGCGGCCGACTGTGGTGAGGGCAGGTCCGTTAACTGGCAAGACTGTAAGGCAGGCAGTAAATACCAACGACGTTGTGCTTCGGGCTGAATGGCTCGAAGCTGGTCTGGTCCTTGTACGACTTGAAGCCATGAATGTTGATCTACAGAAAGGGAGCGCGCGTGTGAGATCCTCGAAGGTCCCTAACGACAGTGGCATGGCAGAAGGTTGTGTGGCGTGGAGCCTGGCATGCGAGCGACCACCACCCCACCTGTTTGACATGCATTCGGACGGTCGTCCGTAACAACGAATATTTTTGGTGACATGGCAGGGCAAAGTCCTTGTTGGGAAGCACAGACTTCTTCTGTTTGGTGGGGCCAACATGCAGGTCTTCAGCATGCATGTGATCTGCTGGTGTGGACCATAAACTTACAAGATGTCTCAGATACATTAACGTCCAGGTTTACAAACTGGTGGTCACTCATTGAAGCATTGGCAACGCTTCTTCAATCACCTGTTTGGCGGAAGGTTGGTCCATTTTGAGCATCAGCCCTCCGACGCTGCACCATAAACGACCTGATAAAGCGTTAATACCACCTGCAGGGGTGGGGGCTGGGGGCGCAGCGAGCTCGCACCATGTCCAGCTTCACTCCGCCTAAAGGCGCCTAACGTTTGATGATTTTCGTTTCTCGGCCGATCAAAGTCGATCATCTGTTAGTCGGGTGGAGGGGGGGATTGAGCACGCATGTTGCAAACCGAGTATGCATTCTACCATTTGGCGTTCCATCAGAATTTCTTCGGCGAGTTTCTGTGATTCGACTAATCGCCCCCCTAAGGAATTGAGGCGTCTTACCTCGACTTCTGTTGCATCTACCTCAAGGTGGACGTTTTAGGATGCTATGTGCAACTGCAAGAGATCCATGCCTGTGGGCCTGTCCATGATTCCACTGTTAGGTGGTTGTGCCTGTGCGGAGATGACAGGGTGGGAATGTATGGCCTGTTCACTTTTTCTGCTGCATCAATGCTCGAGTAAGATCGGCGTGATGCATCATAAATCTCCCAATGTAAAAACGACACGAAAGTTATGTATTAACCCAGACGTAACACCTAAACTGCCGCAATACCATCAATTGGTTTTCTTTTCGTTCCCCTCTGACCCGCCGCGTCCGTACATTTGAAGAACACGTTCCTCAACACCGGCCAGCCTAAATTCGTGGTTGGCCAGCTCAAGGAACTCCTTTTCGCTCTTGAAGAGTGCCGAGGAGTCGGGCGGGCCGCCAGCACCCATGGCGGGGTTCATCTGCATCTGCTGCATGTCGCGCATGCCGTCCGCGGCTGTAGTGTGCGGAAAGTAATAAAGAGCATGAGTCGTGATTGATATCCACAGGTCGGTGTGCCAAAGATGTACCATTGTCTTGTCCCAGAAGGATAGTGAAAATGCTCTTCAACCCAAAGAGGTTCAGAAAGTACCAAGAAAGGGATGAAACCCAGGTGACATCCATGTCCGCGGTTTCGATCCCACGCTGAAGCATAGCCTTGAAGCGCAGAGTAAGAGGGAATGGGAGCTTGACTGGTGGTTCACGTCAATAAAAACGGAGAAGTGGGATGAGACTACTACTACTGACTGAGAATGAATCCGGAAAAGAAAAACGTAATCCACGACATGATGACAGTCTGGGGGACGATCATGGCCATGTTCTTTTTCATGCCGTCCATCATGTTCTCCATGGCGCTTGGGTCCGAGAGCGGGTTAGGCTGCTGTCCAATCGCCTCGGGATTCTTTACGTATTGGTTCTTCTCAAACGCAGAGCACAAGAACGCCTTCCGCGACTGAAACCCATGTTGGGGCAATTCCAGCGCTCCGTCCGTGCGCAGCATCCGCGATCGCATCAGGGCTGACCTGTGAAGATTATTAGAAGGCAATCACAGGAAGGAGGAAAGATGGGTCTCTTACTGTTCGCGGATTGCCTTGATCTTTTGCTTCGGAACGCTGTTGAGGAGCTGCGTAGCGTGGTGTCGCAAGATGCCGACGAAAACCATGACCACCATGATTGGGAAGAGAACCCTGACTGGGTGGTCAAATTACGCGTCGAAACCAGAGTTCAAACTTACCAATCACGGATCGCAGGATCCAAGTAAATGGATTGGCTAGTAAAGTAGCGCTTACGGTTAACGACGCACGCAAGGCATTAATGCTACGCTACCGTTCGCTGGCCATGTTGATGAAGAGCCTATGGAGAAACAGTTTTGTCAGGTATTCGACACAAGGAAAGGAGAGTACGCTTCAAAGTGCCCGCACGGTACAGCCAAAATTGTACGCGTAAAGGGAGGCGACCTGCCAGGCTGTTAAGCAACAACCGGCAAGTGATCGCAGGAGGAGGGTTTGGAGACTCGCATAGCTAGATCCTACCGTTGTCGAGGTCCGTCTCGCTGGTTTCTGGCCAGCCAAAAAATCTTTCCTGACCGGACAGGACAGGAGGTCGGCGTGGTCACAGCATGGCCCTGGACCCGGCCATGGGGCTACGTCCATGGCTACACGACCGGATCCTGTCGCATATAGAGGAGTTGCTTCGTCAACTGGACGAATTTGGTCCCTCGGCCGCTTCGGGCGAACCTGTTCCGAAGTTCGAAACCTGCCGAAACGGTGGCCGTGTACAGATCGATAAAGTACGCGCTGTGCCGCCGGTGACCGTTTACTGAGCTCGTTGCCATGCCTATTGCTATTGGGTGGCCATTCTCTCCTGATAAACAAAGGTTCTACGGCATAATGAGGACATGGATGCAGAGGTTTCCGACGGCCACCACTATGTTTCTTGCCTTCTGACGAAGAGAGCGATAGACAAATGCGAGACTCGTCATAGGTATGGGATGAGTTTCCATAATTTACTCTTGCTCAATCTACTACAGCAAGCCCTTCACCGACGTGGGATTTGTAGTAGTGCACATAAAAAAATATGACATTCGAGTTCAAAATAGCAGAATCCAACTAATAGTACACGAATTCACCTACGTTGGAGGTGAAGGAAGCAATGCGACCGGCAACCCGAAGCGTCTGACCGACGTGCTTGATATCAAGAAAGCTATCAGTCGATATAACGTGCGTTTTGAAGCGCTGAAGAATACCCCGCGCAAATCGGACCTTCAGCCGGACTTGGATCGACGACAAGGTTATCAAGCCAACGAGGGTCTTCCTGATTCCCCAGAGAGCGTCCCCGGAAGTATTTTGCCCCCCAACTTTGACCCCGTTCGCATCGTTGAGGCCAACACCACTCACCACGGCTGGGAGGTGAGTTTGACAGTTAAAGTTGCCAAATAACATTAATCTGTTTGTCAAGGACTTCGGCCCGGAGGAGCTTGAACGATGCTTTGCTGCCCTATCGAGCCGGAAACACACTTCATCATCGCCTGTGGAATTCGTGGAATTTATGGAGGAGGACGAACTACTTGTTGACGAAGATGAGCCCGATGAAAACGACGAGCCTGATATGCCGAAAAAGGAAGACCAACGAAATCTACTGGATGGACACAAGGCTGTTGGTTCCCCTTTGGTCCACGAACTGACCCTGGTGAATCCTTCAACATCCGAAATCGAAAAAACTGTTGATGATCAGAAAGGCCTTGATATTGTTGGAGTGTTTGAAGCCTCGCATGAACCAAAGTCACTTGCCGACAAAACGCGAGATGTGCCCGACTTGCGATCTGGCAATGACTTAGATGCCACAGCCGTGAATCTATCGTCACTCGCCTTTCGTTCTTCTTTTTTTGATCAGGTACCTGCAAAGCCTCAACAGAAAGTCGAAAGTGTTACGGTGCACGCAGATGAGGAGAGGCCGACAAGCGAGAAAGCAATTGCAAAGGACGGTAGTTTTTCCTCTAACAGACCCGCGACAGCGAACGGCGTGGCCCTGTCGGGCGAAATCTTGGACTCGAGTGGAGAATCCCGTGATAGTTCCTTTTTCGAGGGCGAAACCCTCTATACCCAAGCCCCATCAAAGTTTACTGAGGAAACCGTTGATGACTCGGTTGGCTGCAAAGAGGATAATGTGCTGAATTACTTCACCCAAGCACCTTCGAATGTAAAAAGTAGTCCGCAATCACAAATTTCAATCCGCAACTCCCCGAAATCCACAAGGGAAACCGAACCTACTGTTGATACTGGATTCGACCCCGAACTAAGTCAGGCGTACTTGCCAAGACGAGAAAATGAATCACAAGGCCATAAACAAATAATCGAAAGAAGGGCATTGGTTACCCCTTGTAAGCGAGAGGCAGGCGATGGCGAATATGACGTTTCACAAGATTCGGCGACTCGAAAACGATTGAAGGAGTCTTTCGAAGGCATGGCAAGCCACTCACAAAGGCTGCTAATTGACGTGCCACTTGATAATGACCAACAGCTCGGGGCTTTATCAAATGACGGCGCACATGACAAAGACGCCACTGTTAACCCGGCTTTCGACCGGTCCTCCCCTAGATACGAAGAAATACCATCCAGCAAAATTACGCCTTTAAAAACTTACTTTTCGGTACCAGCATCGATTTACACATACAAAGAAATCCCGTCTAGCGTGGCGACACCTACAAAGCCTGGCAACGTCGAGCCATCAAAACAATTTGCGGATGCTGTCCGACCAGATGATAATCAGTTGCCTGGATTAGAATTGAACACTTCCTTCAACTCAATTCCCTCAACGCCTGCACGCGCCGCCAGTCAAGGAAGCGCATCAGCCGTCGGTCGCGAGGCGGCCGTCCTAGGCCTCGGCACACCGAAAAAGTGTGCTTCGCTGGACTCGCCGCTGTTTTCGCCCTCGCCCATGCCGTCCCAGCCCGCAATGCCGACTTTGGATCAGACCCTGGGAAGCTTTAGCCCCACCATCCGCCCGACCTTTGCCTCGTCCAGCCCACCCTCGTCTAGCACCATCCCGGCGCCCACAGCCGAACCACGAGCCAACCCTCATCTCCCTGAGCCGGCGCCGAGCGGACGACCCGGCGGGCGGCTGCAGCGGCGCCAGAGCGAGAATGCACTTTGGCGAGCTGGCGACAGGAACGGCGGGTCGGCTCGGCCGGCGGAGTCGGTACTGATGTTCCAGGGCTTGCGGGTAGTGAACCACGAATTTCCGGTCGCGACTGTCGGCAGGCTGTCAGTGCGGGAGATCTGCCGCGAGTTCCTGCAGGCTCTCGCCTCGAAGATGGAGGACTGATGCAGTCCCTTTCGCCCAGTTGATTCATTGCAACATTCCCCCCTCGCTTCCCCTCCCTTTCTCACCTCACATCCTTTCGCTTCCCCACTTCCCCTGCCACCACTACCCATTCCGAAAATCTGTATTGCCTTCTCCTGTATTTGGACTCGCGCGTGGCTCCGACTAATAATTTTTTTGCTTCCCGGGCCTGTGAATATATATTGCTGCTCAACTATAACATAGCGACTGCATTGCGACAGCTCTACACAGTGAGGTGACCGAACAGCAGGAGTTTTACCTTCACATATAACATCGGATCCCTCTTGGGTTACTCCCTTCCACCTTCCCTCTTTTCCTGCCCCTCTGCCTCTGTGTTTCCAGTCCGGTAGCGACAACTTTCTTCGCACAAACAAGCAATAGCAGCTCTGACATGCCCACCCAAAAAGAAGAAAGAAAGAAAGCGACACACCGCACACCATGACGCTACCCGCCACCGCTGGTAGCGCCAGCGTCAGCGGCAGCGGCAGCAGCAAGGCCGCCGCAGATTTCTTCGTGGTTGCCGGCTCTTACGAGCGGCTACTGTACGGCCTGGACGGCTTCCCATACCAGCCCGCCCAGGCCGCGGCAAAGGCCGCTGACGCCTCTCACGTCCTTGAGCCAGCCTTCAT
>JADGKE010000176.1:0-10246 GCA_026954515.1 Cladochytrium tenue
GAGAGAGAGAGAGAGAGAGAGAGAGAGAGAGAGAGAGAGAGAGAGAGAGAGAGTCTGTGTGTGTGTGTGTGTGTGTGTGCGTGCTTGTGCGTGTGTCTATGAGTAACATGTGAGCGAGAGAGAGAATCAGGGACGGAAAGGAAAGGCACAGTGACTGCCCGCACCGCCACCTCCGCCCAGAGGCCATGACCGAGACCATCCAGACGCCGCTGACCAAGCTGATGGGCATCCAGCACCCAATCATCCTGGTACATTCTTGTTTCCTGCGCTCTTTGATCTGCCTGTCTACTTGCGAGCCATTTTGCGAGATGGTTCTCTCTTGATCGATACTTCTACTGACCCACCTGCTCTCCACTCCACACAGGCCGGCATGGGCTCCGTGTCGGGCCCTGAGCTCGTCGCCGCCGTCACCAACGCTGGAGGCCTTGGCGTCTTTGGCGGCATTGGATTCACCCCTCAGATGATGAAGGAGTCGATCGCCGAGATCAAGCGCAACCTGACGCGCAAGGACGCCCCGTTTGGCGTCGACCTTGCCCTGCCGCAGGTCGGCGGCAACGCCCGCAAGACCAACTATGACTAGTGCGTGTCTTTATGCTGTGTTGCTACGGCGGATTGGAGAGGGGGGAATGGACCGAGCGAAAGGCGAGTCGCGCGCGTGAAGCGGTGGGAAACGAGTGTCGCGCCGAACTGTACCTGACTTATCCCCCGGGACAACCCGATAAAAATCAAATGACAGTACGCACGGCACGCTCCCTCAGCTGATCGAAATTATAATCGAGGAGAAGGCTGCGCTATTCGTCTCGGCCATCGGCGTGCCCCCGCGCTGGGCCATTGACAAGCTGCACGCTGCTGGTATCCCCGTCATGAACATGATCGGCTCGCCGAAGCACGTCGAGAAAGCCCTCGAAGCCGGCGTCGACATCCTCTGCGTACAGGGCGGCGAGGGTGGTGGCCACACCGGCGAAATCGCCACCTCGGTCCTCGTCCCCAAGATCGTCGACATGGCCAAGGGCAGGACCTCACGCCTCAACGGCCAGCCTATTTATGTCGTAGCCGCCGGCGGCATCTTTGATGGTCGCAGCCTGGCAATGGCCCTGTGCCTCGGCGCTCAAGCCGTCTGGGTCGGTACCCGCTTCGTCGCCGCAAAGGAGGCCGGCGCCGCCGACAGGTATAAGGAGAGCATCGTCAAGGCTGGATACCACGATACCCGTCGCACCCTGATCTACTCGGGTCGCCCTATGCGCACCCTCAACACCGACGTGCGTCTCCCCCACTACCTTGCTCCATGCAACCATTTATCTGACCAAATCCTTACTCGCTCGAAACACAGTACGTCAAAGACTGGGAGGAAAATCGCCCAGAGGAGATCAAGCGGCTCTGCGCCGAGGGCAAGGTTCCCGTTATGGCCGACATCGACAGGCTTGAGAAGGAAGAGAATGCCGACCCGGCCGAGCTCTACGTCAAGCTCTTCCCCATGCTCATGGGCCAGGTCGCCGGCGCTATAGACGAGATCTTGCCCGCAAAGGTCATTGTCGAGAACATGGCCCGCGAGGCTGTTGAGTGCCTGCGCGAGAACCAGCGCAAGATCGCGAGGCTGTGAATGTCGGGATCGGTTTGTGTTAGATCCGCCGGTGGTATGTACATAAGGAGTATTATCGACGTTGATTTTATCTCAATTTTAGGAGGAGACGTGAAGCCGCTTGAAGTGAAGTACCTCATTCCAAAATTTGCTATCATGTAGCAAAATCTCGTTGCTGTGTTTGTATCTCGTTGTTATTTTCGACGCCTCGCAGTGGTCTTCCTTGGCTGCGTCACACCGCGTCTGTTAAGGTCGGCTGGTGCCTCATGATGCTTTCGCCTCAATTGCTCTCCGACGCATCTGGCACATAAATTGGCCTTAACTGAAATTTCTTACTCAACTCCATTATCTTGACACAATAAAAAACACCTTATATAAACTGCGTCTTTCCTGCTTAGCAACATCTTCCCGTGCGCACTCCAAGATTTTACCATATCGTTAACCGTCGCTATGAGTGTCTACCATGATCTGATCACATAACTTCCCAGCTTCGTGCATTCCTGGAACCACCCTGCTGTATATCCTTAATGTACCCGCTAAACTCGTTACGCCGCCGCCGGTCTTTCTCGTTCGCACGAGAGTAACTGCCTCCCAGTGCATCCCAAACTCGCCAGCGCCGTCCTGAATCCTGGAAGCAGACGTTCCAGAGCCGCCTGACAGTGGGTTGGCTGCCAAGAATATTTGACACTCAAGTAGTGACTTAGACGACGGCACAAGTGACGTCGCCTGTGGCTCCCCCACTGTCAACCATGCTGTCAGGGGAGGGTGATCTGCAATAGGCCCGAGGCCATGTGTCACGTAGTACATACACCATTGAGTTGATTGATAGAAGACGACCACGTCAGGTCGCCGCCCCCGCCCGCAGCAGACGCCACCCCTCATCCGCCGTTGTCGCCTTCGTCGGCTTCATTGTTGTTGTCCCCGACGACCATCACCAAGGGTTTCACGTTGTCGAAATCGCTCTCGCTGTCAACACCGGTGCTATCAAGTACGTATCTATTTTCAGTCACTTAACCTAGGTTGACCATGGATTACAATAGTCATCGTGGGAACTCTCCTGAGTTGTAGAAGGTACGTGGCTCGGAACAGGATCAATTTTTTATTTGCCACACTTTCCGTGCATTAGCGCCATTTTGAAAGATCGATGGCGTCCATCAATGTACCTGCCGTACTAGATGCAGGCTCGGCGATGGGTGTCGGCCAAAGCGCCGATCTTCTTTCGAAACTACTTGATGCCACAAGACTAAACGGAGAACAGCAAAACGAGATCAAACAGCTCAAGAGCGAACTCAGTTCTTTGAAGGCGTCCAACGGAGAGCTGCAAAACGAGAACAAAGAGCTAAAGAGCGGATATAGTTCTTTGAAGGCGTCCCTTCTCGAAAGTGTTAACGCACTCAATGATACACTCAAGGCATCCCAGTCCGAGAACGCTGATTTTCTGCTTAGGTTACAACTGGCAAAACAAGAAAGAGATCAAGCCCACGACGCTACGAAACTTTACGAAGATGTTACGAAGCGCTACGATGAGGCCGTGAAACGATACGAAGAAGCAACAACGAGCCTTAAAGCATCACGAGAGGCAGACAAGCCGGTCCTACGCCAAATCGACAAGGCAGCTAAAGAACTATTAGCCTTTATCTCTGGGAATAAGTCAGTCGGCGCAGCTCAAATTGGGTCTGTTGATCCCGCTTCTGACAACAAAGGTATGGTAAAGCGACTAATAACTAAGGTTAACAGTTGTAAAAAGAAGCTGATTCCAACCCCGTGGCCAACCTGCGCGACAGGGCCTTAGCCTTGGCTCTTTCTGCAAAGAAGATGATGGATTTTGAATCAATTGTTGAGCGAGTGCTCGAAATCTTTAAAACACAGGACACGGTTGCTGTGAAAGCTTGCTTGGAAGAGGCAGTGGCCGAGCTGACTTCTTGGAAAACGTCGGAATTCGAAATCCTGCAAAAACCAAACACCAACGGAATGCAGGTAATTTTTTTTTCGTCCCTTCAACGCCTTTTTTGACCAAAAGAAATCAGAATATGGCCATAACGAGCACCCTCGGATATCTTGCGCACTTAATTCAAGAAGAGAAGGTCCAATCGGTATACTTCGGGAACCTTTTTGTGATTCACGCCTTATTCTTCTTCCTTCTTTTGAAAGATCAAAGCATATTTGGATGCTCTTCAAACTATACCGGAAATAAGTAGAGAAGAAAATTCTGAACCAACAATGAAAGGCGATGAGACGAATATAACTAAGCAGGGACGTCCCATGCCGGTCCCTGAGCATCTCGTTGCCTTTTTGAAAGATTTGCATGAGGCTTTTGAAAAAAATTATGACAAAATAACTCAAATGTCATTCCTGAAGTTGCAACATCTTCTTTCGGTGGCGTCTTCCCAAGACATGGATGTAGAAAAAGTCTTAATTGATCTTGCGGACTGGTTAGTAAACCATCCTTTCAATACTGCCTTAATAATTGGTGCACTGTGGAAAGTCTAAAGCAGCTCAAACGTTCAAATGATGAGAAGGAGAGTCAAATCTTTGATCTCAAGAAGCAAATCAAGAAGAACAATGGAGCTTATCCAGAAGATGACAACTTTGATGAACTATATGAAAAATCTGTCACAGGCTGGCCTGTCGATGAGTATCCATATGACTTCTTTATAAGCTACCGTGTCAGTTCAGAAAGACAGCTTGCAAGAGAGCTGTACCTTCGTTTACAGTCTATGGATTATCCTGATATCGACGAGGAAATTAGTTCTGATACGGTAATGTCCTCGTCAACCTCGGCAGTCCGATATCCTAACCAGTTATGAAAACAGCTCCCTAGCACAAGTAATTTAGATAAGGTTTATTAAGTGGAAAAAAAATGTAGTTAAACTTTTTTTTCACAGGACGTCTTGAGCAATTCAAATCATAATCAGGCAGAAGTTGGCATGAAAGTTTCAAAGCGAAAAATAAGGGTTTTCCTTGACCAGGAGAAACTTCAAGAAGGAGAGGTACTGTAGCTTAACATGTACGTCATTGTAACTGTTTTCAAACCTCAGGATTGGCGCATTGGTTTCGAGACCGGATTAAAGCAGTCTCAATTTGTCATTCTTCTTATATCGGATGGATGTACTGAGAGAATGGCCATCTCAAACAAACAAATTGATAATGTACTTTTGGAGTGGGAGACTGCTTTGGAGGCATCAAACTATGGCTATTGCTCTATCTTGCCAGGTGAATATGATTTAATTTCCCGATATCCTCGTGCTAACAAATCTCAGTGTACATAGGCGCAAACGGGCACACGTATGATATTGGCAAGTTGGCAGACGATCTTCGTTCTGGGAAATACCCAACAAAGCGTTTTGTGCCTGAACCCACATCTGGATTTATGGGCTGCTCTCTTTCGGCCGCAAGCACTTTAAGGCTTCTGTTAGATAGGCAGGGGATTTTCTTGGACGATCCAAACAAGAGCAAGCTTGTTCTTCCCGCCATCGTGCAAAGGCTCCACCAGATACTTAAAGACCAATATTCAGAAGCTGCAAAAATGGAGGACACCATGCGTCGAATCAAGATTCTTACTACCCATGAGCAGAATTGGAAGAGTAAGCAGTTTATTATTCCTAAGGATATCGGAACTGTCGACATTTCCTACTTTACCCCTGCGTTCCGCGTGAACAAACATTGGGATCATATACGAATTCCGTTTGGTATAAAGCCTGCGTGTTCGCAAAGTATTGAAATTACCACCTCAGTTGAAAGCATAGATATGAAGACTTATATTGCGATTGCCGAAAACATCAAGAAAAACAGCTCCATTTCCACGATTGAGCTCTTTGCTCTATCTATGCCGAAAGGAGTTATGGACCAGGTGTTTACGCTCTTTGTTCAGACAAAGAAATTCTTTACCTTGACAGTAAGTAAGGGTCTGATTACTGTAAAGGCGCTTACGAAGCAAGAAAAGGCGATTGTTATAATGAAAATGGAATAGAGTGGCTCTCGGGTGTTTTTGGAAAGAATCCTGAAATTTGCTTTCACATGGACTGTATAGATGTTTTTCAATCATTTGCTAAAATACTTACTCTAATTCAGCGGTACATGAAGACATACCAGATGATTTTGATACTTTTGTAATAACCTCACTAAAAATAACAAGTACATTTAAAATTCTATTGCATGAATAAACAGTTATTTCTAGATGGCCTATCCTGCAAGATGTTTTGTATTCTTCTCCAAAGAAGAGGCCAAAATTCAGGTTTGTTTTTAAAAGGAAAATAATTAAATCTAATATCCTGGCAAAGTCAATGAAGCCTATAACGAGACTAAAGTGACACTTGAAGGTGAGGTCGTGGCCGTCGCAATTGTCCAATATTGTTTAGTGGATAGAGTCGATGCACCTGCTGTACGAAGTATAGTGGACATGATAAGAAACTTCCAAATATTCGAGGTGCTGGACTACACCTGTAAGTCAAAAGTGTAAGATAATTAACATGCAAATGACAATGATAGCGGATGACATAGAAGCATCCCAGATTCTTTCAGAATTTCTGAGCAACGAAACTTGCTTAAAGAAGCTTATCTGTTTGTATCGTTCATAATCCAATTGAAGTTTCTGGTCCGACTCACACATTTCTACTGGTAGTGCACAGTTATGGTACACATGTAGTGACTAGCATTGCGGAGGCTCTTAAATTAAATTCAACCCTGCATTCCCTTGATTTAAGCAGTAAGCAAGAATATTTTATAGTCATTTTCAAATCACGTTGCATCTTGCTACTCTGACATTGCATGTTTCCTTGTCTTTCTTGAATTGATTAACAGGCAACAGTATTGGCGATGCAGGAGCAACTAGCATTGCTGACGCTCTCAAGAGAAATTCAACCCTGAAATCGCTAAATTTATACTGTAAGCAAGTAATTCAAATAGGCATCATCAAATAACATTCATTTTTGTTACTCTGGCCTTGTTTGTCTTCTTTGTCTTTCTTGAATTGATTGACAGGCAACGGAATTGGCGATGCTGGAGCAGCTAGTATTGCTGAGTCTCTCAAATCAAATTCAACCCTGCAGTCCCTCGATTTAAGCTGTAAGCAATGATTTCAAATAGTCATTATCAAATCACATGGCATCTTGCTACTCTGACCTTTCATTTGCCTTTTATTTTTCCTTGATTGATTGATAGGCAACAGTATTGGTGAATCAGGAGCAACTAGCATTGCTGAGGCTCTTGAATCAAATTCAACCCTGCAGTCCCTGAATTTAAGTTGTAAGTCAAATAGTCATTTTCATATTACATTGGAGCTCGTTACTCTGACCTTGCATCTCTCTTCTGTCTTTCTTGGGTTAATTGATAGATAACAATATTGGTGAATCGGAAGCAAGTAGCATTTCTGAGGCACTCAAGACAAACTCGACCCTGCAGTCCCTGAATTTAGGCTGTAAGCAAGAAATTCAAATAGTTATTTTCAAATCATACTAAATCTTTCTACTCTGACCTCGCATTTGTTATTTGTCTTTCTCGGATTTATTCACAGTCAACAATTTTGGTGAATTGACAGGAACTAGCATTTCCGAGGCACTTAAAATAAATTCGACCCTGCTGTCAGTCGATTTAAGCAGTAAGCAAGAAATCCAAATAGTCATTTTCATATTACATTGCATCTTCACTCTGACTTTGCATTTATCATTCGTCATTCTTGGGTTGATTGATAGATAACAATAGTGGTGAATCGGGAGCAAATCGCATTGCGGAGGCACTCAAGACAAATTTAACCCTGCAGTCCCTCAATTTAAGGGGTGAGCAAGAAATTCAAATCGTCATGTTCAAATTTCATTGCATCTTGCTACTCTGACCTTGCATGCCTCCTTGGTATTTCTTCGATTAATTACCAGATACCAGTATTGGTAAATCAGGAAGAACTAGTATTGCTGAGGCTCTCAAAACAAACAGAACTCTGCAGTCCCTCGATTTAAGAAGTAAGGAAGAAATTAAAATAGTCGTTTTTGATTCATGTTGCAACTTGCTACTCTGACCTTGCACATCCCTTTTGCTTTTCTTGGATTGATTGACAGACAATTACACTATTGACGATGCAGAATCAGCTACGATTGCCAAGGCTTTAAAAAGAAACCTGTGTTTATTTGGGAGGAACTACTGGCCATAAGTGTTTCTTGAAATCTTTTATTTGATGTTACGTTTACCGGGCCAAATTTGAGAAAGTTGGAGGTTTAATGATCATTGGTGGGTATGGGGGGATCGGTGAGCCGATTTGTGAACAATTTTCGTGTGCTACTATGTTTTACTATGTGGTGGTGTGAGATTGAGTTGTGGGAAGGTACGAGAAGGTAGCCAAGTCAAGATGGGATGATGAGAAAGTATGAAGGTTTGGAATGACGAAGAGGTGGCATAAGGCCATTACACCATTTCCTGTGTGACCGTATTCGGTGACACGCAGTCATACCACACTTGCATACACATGTATCAGCACAAGCACACACGCATGCTCATACACGCATGCTCACACACGCATGCTCACACACACACACACACACACACATACCCCCACACACTCAACACACAAACTCCACCGCAGTCACTTGCGCCCCACAGCCATAAACCTATATAATTCTCCGGTCCCCCCAACAGGAGCCGCGACAGCCATGAAGGTCCTGATCGTTGGCGGCGGCGTCGCTGGCCCTGTGCTGGCGCTCTTCTTGAAGCGAGACGGCCATGACGTCCAGCTCTTCGATCGCGTGGTGCCCACGGAAATCGAGGCGGCCAAGGACACCGCGACCGATGATGTATGGCACCCACCTGACATCGGCGGCGGCGTCAACCTGCAGGAGAACGTCCTCCGCGTGCTCAAGCGGCTCGGTCTGTTGGATGAGGTCAAGACTGCTGGCATTCCCGTGTCCGGCATCGACATCCGAAGACTCAACGGCGACTTGATTGCCGACTTCGGCACCTTCAATCGTGAGGACTACATCAACACGAACGTCCTCCGAAGCTCTCTGGCGCGCATCGTTCACACCGCCCTCACAAAAGAAGGCGTCACCATGCAGACCGGAAAGCTCTTGGTCGACGTGCGCCAGCCCGACGACGGCTCCCTCGGAGTCACGGCCATTTTCGATGACGGTACTTCCGCCACCGGTGACATCCTCGTCGGCGCAGATGGCGTGCACTCCACTGTCCGCCGGCTGATCCTGCCCGACGCGAAGGCCAACCGCTCCGAATACGTCGGCTACATTGGTGTCTCATCCGTCTCGCAAGACTATTCATGGACCAGCCGCGCCCTCGAGTTCCTCACTGACAACCACGCCGGCCGGGCTGCCTTCTTGATGCGCGCCGACGCCGACAATATCCAGTGGATCATCTACGAAACCAAGCCGGGCGTCCTCTCGTTTGACTCGTGGGAGTCGGTCAGCGACCTGGACGCCGAGCGTGCCGTGGCCCTTGACCTTGCAAAGTCCTGGAGCTTGGCCGACTGGTTCCAAGGCGCTGTCGCCGCCTCCACCCGCATCTTCCGCGTCACTTTCTACCGTATGCCCCCGCTGCCAGCGTGGCACCTGCACAACTGCGTCTTAATCGGCGACGCCGCTCACGCTATGGTTCCCTGTGCCGGCCAGGGCGCTGCCGTCTCAATTGAGGACGCCGAGGTGCTCGCCCTCCTCCTACGGCACGTGCCAGCCGACCATCCACGAGAGGCTTTTCGTCACTTCCAGCAGCTGCGAAAGGCCCGCGTCGAGATGGTCTCGCGGTACTCGGATGACCTGGGCAAGAGCATGATGGCCAACACACCACTCTCCGCGGCCATAGGGCACGCCTTCCTGCGGCTTTTTTCGTTCATCTCCCGCTACACGGGGTGGAATCTGAATTCAACTCAGATAACCAACTACGATGCTCATGACGTAACCATGGCGTACCTCAAGTCGCAGGGCCTTGCCTGATTCAAATTTCCATTTTTTCGGCCTCTTGTTGACTATTACCACCTTCGAAGTGCATGCAATCATGCACCAAATGTTGGTGGGGAGGAGCTCGGGAGGGTGAAGGGGAAATATCTCAATCTTGCTATAAAAAGGAGTCACAAACGGAAAGAATCCCGCAACTAGCAATGAACGGCAACCAACGACGGCAGAGACTTCAACGCCCAGTCGTACAAGCAAAGAAGGCACATGATGCTTGCGAAAAAGTACAAAACAGCTCGTCTGCCCCGGACGCGTCTAGCTCCCCGGCCGCCCGACTTAAAGCGAAGACGGCCTTGTAGTCGGGCTCTTCACCGCAGTCTACGAGGACTCACCAATGGTGGCGTAGCCGTCCATTTTGGCCCAAGTCAACATGCTCCAGTGAATAGACACACCACAGTCATCCACAGATTCGATAATCCAAGAAAGTCTCTCCTCAAATCAACCGCCCACACCCTCCGCCAACCATGCTTGCTCGCAGCATGTTCGCCATTTTCGACTGCAGCCACTCCCACAGGTAGCTTATCCCTCATTCTCTCCTTTGACCGCTTATGCGATTATTAAAGCTTGTATCTGTTGGAATTCACGACTTTCCTGTGATTGGTGTTTTGGGAAATCGGGAAAAAGAGAGAGAGAGCGTGATTGGTTCGGGTCACTGAGTTTCAGGTGGATTACCAATCGTCGTTTTGGTATAAAAGGTTGTGCAATTTCTTGGAATAAAACTAAG
>JADGKE010000177.1:0-10220 GCA_026954515.1 Cladochytrium tenue
TCGGGAACAAGTCCTAAAGACCAGTGAGCGCATCGTCGCGAGTGTGGCGTTCGCTCCGCTCTTGGCGCCGTCAACTAACAGGCTCCCCTCGTCTGCGGCTTGTAATCCATTCGACTTATTCCCATCCCCGTCGAGTTACGTTTCGCTATGCCTCCCGTCAGATCGCATCAGCAGGCCTCTCGTGAAAAACCTCGGGGGAGACGAATTGATCCAAAAAAGGCTAGGAAGCATGGTTTTGTGATCGCCACACGCGAGTACTACGACAACATCCTCCCGGATGAATTCAAAGCTCGCTATCCCTGGGAGAAGTTTTATGAAGATCTTGTGAAGGGTGGTCGGTTTCTCTGTGAAATATGCGCCCAAACCCGATACATGATCCATCCGGGCAAGGATAAGGGCGGGTATCATCCTAACGGAAATAGTAAGTCTTGAGTCCAGACCTGACATATAGGTTACAGATTATCACTCTTAACTTCCGACCTTCATAGCCCTCCAAAAAATGAAAAAACATTGGAAAGAGCATTCTAAAAATGCCCCAATGAGAACTTTAAGTTCTACACCAGTCTCCGACGTGGATGTGGGGGCTTCATTGACAAGCATCCCTAGCACTGATCCAACTATATCCGAGACGACAGATTCTGTCCCGGTGGGAGCCCGAAGCTCCACCGCTATTCCCGACAGTGTCGATTCATTAGTGATATCTATACTTAAACCCATTTTGGAAGGACTTCCGACGCCAAGCTCCTCCTACGTCAGCCTGCCAACTTCTGACCATGCCGATTCACCCTTGTACGCAGATCCGTCGACTCCCAACCTTTTTGCAGACCTTACGACATCAAGTACCTCTGGCATTGTTCGGCCAACCCAGCCGATAGTTCAGCCTTCTGACTCAGTCGATTTTTGGTCACAATTATTAGTAGATCCGTCGACTCCCAACCTTTCAACAGAGTTTACAACATCAATCTCCTCCGGCTTCGATCCGCCACCTCAATCGATAATTCAGCCTTCTGACTGTGTCGATTCGCCACCCTTATTCAAAGATCCGTCGACCCCATCCATATATCATTCGGTCGAGGGGCTCTTCTCTACCATTGCCTCCGTCGTGGCTAGACGTGGCCATAAATTGACTCTGACGAATGTGCCAAAACCAAAAACAAAGAAAAAGGTACAGTCTTGAAAACCCAAAATCCCTTATTGCACGCTTCTCTGATCATATATCTCAGATTACCAAATTATTTTCAGACTTATGCGCAAGCTGGACGTCTACCCCAAACTCCTCAGCGTCTTAGAGAAGCAGTGCGATGAATCTGTCAATGAACTGCAAGACGAATTGGAACACATTAATATCGATCTCAAAAAGCTCGGGCAGAAATGGGCCATTATTCTGAAGCCGAGCAAAAACGCATTATCTTTATTTCCCAAACACGGTTCGAGAGGGCCGTCAAGTGGTGGTGAGAGCAATAACCCAGGGAGCGGAATGAACACTCCAGATTCAGGCTATGGGAGTGCGTCGGGCTACAGCCCTCAGGTACAGTGCCTGAGGCTCACACGACAGACCAAAGATTCACGCCATGTTTATAGGGTAGTGGCGGACATCAAATTGCTTTCTCAGGTTCCCAAGGTTTCTCAGGCGGCGGTGTCAATATGGCTGAGTATTCTCATCGGAGCACTGTTGCAAGGTTGCCTCTGGCGACCCCGAAGCATGTCGACCGTGTCAAGACGGAGCCACCTGCACCGACGCCAGGCCCGTATCTAACTTCGCCGGACCAATGCTTCGCTTCATCAGCAAACGATTCAGAAAGCGAGGAGGCTGGTGAATGGCCTGAGTCACCTAGTGCGAGGCGTGGGCGACAGGGCAAGTCAGCAGATGCACCAGACTTGGTGGCGTCTGTCAAGGACGAAAAGGCGGGCCGACAGACCTGTGACGATGACGAATCTCCCGAGTCACCATGTGCTCCACGCGGTCAGTCTACGGCAGAGTTTAAATTGAAAACTACATCGGCGGTTGACCTTTATCACTACGCGGAGAAGAAGATCGTCAAAGCGAACGCCTCCACGGCTGCCTCGACTGTTTGCAACGATAAATGTAGTGAAGATATGTCTTCTGTTAAAGTCGAACTGCCGCCTTCACAAGTATCACTGGATGTTTCTACATTAGTTGATGCGTCCAAAAACGCCGCGAAACAGGAATCTCCGCAGAAAGAGTCATTTGGCGTTGCAGGAGTATACCCAGGGTCACCGTTGGCAGACCCAGGGAGCACCCATTCTTGTGCAAATGACAGCGCGGAATCTCCTGTAAAGAGTTTCGAACCGATCCAGGTGCTTGCTACACAGAAAAGCGCCTCTTCCAGCGCTGGTATCGGTGAAGTGAGCGGGGGGAAGAATCTCACCAAAAGCTCGATCTCCGTTGGCGAAGCTCAAGTTAGTGCAACTCCAAGGAGTGCCAATATGTTGGACTCGGAAATCGAAAGCTGGAAGGCAAGTAGCCAACCTGCAATCACCCACCATATCGCTCACCTTTTGCTACTTATCCAGCTCTCAACGCCAGCGACCCAAATGTTGAGCGAAATTGACGATTCGAAATCGGTCGCATCATCTGAGGCCACAACAGCCTTCTCTTCCGGACAAAGTACCGAGTCGCACCAACGTGAAGCGGGATCTTTGCGCGTGAGGATGAAATATTCTGGCTTACGTCATACACCCGCTGGCCGCTCGTACATAACGCCAGCAACGAGCATTACATCATCACGCTCTATAGCTGCTTATGAAGAACTCCACTGTCCCTATAAAATGCTCGGCTGGGTGAACGAGCGCGCTGAACTGGTCGCTGAACTTGACAAGGAGGCGCAAGTTATCGCCGATAAATGCCCAAAGTCTGGCTATGTTGCCGCCGTCGACGGGACGCCGTTGATACTAGGCTGCCATTATAGCTCCGATGGCAGGTACTATAATGGCTGCGGACGTAAGTATGATACGTCAAATCTGGGGCATGCTCCCCCCGATGATTGTAGGAAGTGCAATCAAAAAGGTGTTAAACATTGGCCAAAGAACTGCCCGAATCTATATAAATATACACCTCACCTCCAACGACTGTTGGAAGACGTGCACCGGTCCGGGTACCGAGCGAAGAGCACTCCAATCAAGATTACTTCCCACGACTCGGTAGGACATGGAAAGCATATTATGGAACAAAAGGTCCCTGCCGCGCTGCTTGATGTGCACTACCCCCCAAGTACTTGCTCGGAAGACGACTGGATGGTAAGCTCTTGTTTGCATTTTCATGGGGATTATAGGCGTTTGGTTATGGCTGCGTGATTTGGCAGTGGAGCGTCCGCAGTCCTTGCCTGCGGAAGTTCAAGGGATCCTATTACAAATTCGTACTTATTCTGTGTCACCCATTAGGACGCACGGAGTGTGGTCGGATCCAAGCCACAAGGACGTCTTCTGGCGGTTTGCTCCGCTTATTCACGAGCAATACGCCTTCCATCGCGGCAAAAAGCCTAAGCGTCATGCCACACGAATCTGATGGTGGGTTAGAACCTCCGAAATCAATGGCCCAGCAGGCACCCATTATGCAAAACACCACAAAACTCGCCACGAGTGTCAATACCGAGACACGCGACTGCAATCGCGGCACAACCACCCCGACAGCCAATCAACCGCTATTGCGCGAAACACCGCGAGAGACCACACGAGCTGCTGCGATCTACGCAGCCCCCGTCCATGCTCCCATCCTAGCTAGTCCACTGTCGGCAGAGCGTGCAGGGGAGCATCTTAATGTCGACTCACTCGCTGCAAAGAGCAGTACCCTAAGCACTCCTCCACAGCAGCCAGATTGGGGCAGAATTGGAAAAAAGAAAGATTTCGGCTCACCCCTTCCCCCGGGCCTTCAGCCATTCGAGTACCTTGAACTGAGAGACGACGTGAAGGAGGAGCTGCGTAAACTCCAAGTCTTCCCATCCCGCCACCTCTCGGCTCCTGATGGTACGCTGATTCTCCTCGGCAAGAACTGGGACCCCACCGGCACTGTCTTCACGTCTTCGAAAGGACACGTCTCGAACACCAAAACCAGCCAGTACAAGCTTCCCAAGAGACCCTGCAACATCTGCGGGCTCCGGACGCACTGGCAAAAAGATTGCCCTGACCGCTTTGACAAACTCGAGTCTCCGCTCCTGCAAAAGTTTTTCAAATTCGAGTGGCAGGCTCGACGCTCCGCCCCCGTTGACACCTCCATTGACAAACCCAACACCGCTGCGTCCTCTGTCATGTGGTCGCCGGGTTCGTTTGGAGATGGATCGATACAAAAGGTAAAGAATGCCACTTACTACGCATCCGTTACTGATCGTTTCTTGCACAAGATTGCCGATTATCAGAAATCCGGCCGGAATATCCGCGATAGCATGGAGTCAGGCGAGGATGGCGAATTCACCTTTGCCGAGTCGTAAAACCCCAAGCGGCGATAAGGCTCACTATCTTCTTTGCCCTCAACCATTCACATTTATCCACATTTGATATACTTTATCTACTTGCCATATATGTTACATTCATGAGAGTTGTCTTCATAAGTACATATTATTAGCCTTACTAGCCTTCCATCACTATTCTAACGATGATAGTACTCAAGCGGGGGAGAATTTCTGGTGTCGAACACATTGTATTTGAGCGAGGGCTGTCGGGTTACGTGTGACAGTGATGCTGGGGATAACTCGTGTTGAAAAACACGACTTGACCGTATGTCACGATGGCGGCGAAGCGGGCGGGTGTGTGTTAAGCCTTCTGGTGCGGGGTTAAAACATCGGACGGTTAGTTTCGGACGGTGAGTTTCGTGGGTGTAACCCCTGTATCAAAAACCGTCAAATGCGAACTAGTGCGCCATTGCATATCAGTGCAGCAACATCCGGAGGAATGAGCGTCAAAGATGTGCAGCTCGGGACTGTCTGCTCGTTTTGGTATGACTACTCGGCGACGTACTGTTCGCTCTTTAATTGCATGCGGTTTGGGTATCCCTTCTCTATCTGCGGTCTCGTCCGGACTTTGGGGGCGATTGAGTGTACGCCAGTGTAGGTGTGGGAACTAGGCAGCTTCGCCGATAGCTATGAAGAAGCGCAATAGCAGCTGAGTACAGGCCAGTCCCAAGCCATTGCGATACTTAAGCCACGTGCAAGTGGGTCCGTATGTCTTTATTAAGGCGTCGGCGTGGTCGCTTTTGCTTTCTTAGCCACTGATTCGCCGATTTGAAAAATGTGCACACCTATATTTCCTGCATCAATTGACACATCAACTGCGTAGAGGAGTGCTTTCAGGTGTGGCGAGTTCTGTACAGGCGCAAGCGCCTTGTGAACCATTTACTACGCAATATTCGATGATCTCAATTGGCAATTTTCATCCAAAAGAAGAGATTCAGTTAAGGAGCACCATTGCAAGTGAGCGAAAAAAAATGAACAAGGTTGGACAGTTTAGCATGACTTTAATAGTGTACAAATAGGCTTTGCAGTCGTTAAACAACCAGCCCACCATACAGGACATCAAGTGCGGAGTTCCATTTCCGTTGAGAAGGTGAACGTGAGCAATACACCATCCATCGCGACAAAAGAGGCCTAAACGCCTTGCTAGTCGCACGCAGCCAACCGAGCGCAAGGTGCAATAAATCTGAGGAAGGTCACGGTAGAATGATCAATGCGTATTTGGGGTTCCGCTTGTCCTTAGGAGCGGTTGGGATGCTGCAGGTTGCTATAACAGGAAAAAACAGTTTTGCCAACCATGAATTCACCCACCTGCTTTAAATCCATCGATAGGTAGATCACCATCACCTTTAACTATGCATGTCACAGCCACCGACACGCCCGCCAGCATCCTGAACCTCGTCGCCTCGCAGCTCGACGGGACGCACGCCCCGCTTGCCGCTGCCGCCTCCGCTGGCCCCGGCCTCGTTGTCGCCACCCTCTCAGAACACGTCCTCGCTCGCTTGGGTGCGTGTTCGTCCGCCGCGCTTTCGCATCCCGCCTTACTCCCACTCCCCCCTCTGACCCCTGTCCCCAACGCTGACTTTCGCTCTGCTCCCAGAGGCCCTACCACTCGACGACCTACGAGCCGACCGCCTCAGCTGCCTTCAGGTCCTGACCCTCCTCGACCGCCACTGCCTGCCCTACCCAGCCGCCCTCGCCGTCACTCTCGACCCCTCCGCCCGCCTGATCGGACTCGCCCGCCGCGTCGCCCTCCCGCTTCTCCCCGCCGCTGCTGCAGCCACCACAGACGGAGACGCGAACCGTTCCCATGACCTCCCCGCATCCCAGCGCCTGCTGCCGCCCGCCCTAGCCGACACCGCGCGCGGCGACGCTGCCCGGATCGCCGCTACAGCCCGCGCCTCCTTTTCCCACCTTCTATCCAACCCGGGGCAAGCGACCGACCCTGAGCGTATCAGCCTCGCCGACCAGGTGCTAGCCTTCCTCGCCGCCGCTCTCGACGACCTCGCAGTTGATCTCGCAGCCGCCGCCGCCACCGCCGCAGTAGTCGACCGCCGCCGCCCCAACCTCCGGCAGTCAAGCCCAGGTCCAGCCATCGACTCACAGCCACCGCCACCACCGTCATCCCCGACGAAGGAACCGCCGCCACCGCCGTTGACGCCATCGCCTCCGCAGTCACTCGCCGCCACCCTGGCCCTGCGGCTCGCCCGCGCACCCGTTGCTGACGCGTGCACCGCCTTGCAGACCAGCGTGCTGGACTGCGTCGCCGATCCGACCCTGCGCGATGCCCGGCGCGCCGCCAACCGAAACGTCGACCGCCTGCTCGCTCGCTTCGACCGGTGCGACGCCGTCGCGGTTGAGTTTGATACCGTCGTTGCCGCCTGGCTGGGTTGAGAGCTTTGCGCTTGTGGATTGAACTTGCGTTCGCAGGCATACGCGCACTATACACATGATCACACACACACACGCTCTCTCTCTCTCTCTCTCTCTCTCACACCTGTGCCGCTTGCGAACTCGCTCAGCGCTCAATTATATATCCCCCAGCTCCATTGCTCGCACATCCCCTTCCCATTCAGCCGGCTAGTACCTCCCACCATCACGTCACTTCCCACCACTATATTCCCTCCTGCGATATCTCACGCCCCGAATGTGGCGTGCTGGACTTGTTTGGATTCCCCACCTGAAGTAAATCATAAAGGTTGATTTCATCCAGCCGCCCTCTATGCCAACCCTTACCATCGGCTTCCGGTCGGTGGCCTTTGGGCCGCTGCCGGCGTCGACCATCGCCTCCAGGTGGTTGTGGCCCGCATCCACCGCCGCCACCCTCGCTGATACCTTTCTCGCCGCCACCTATGCGGCACCAACGCGTAAGATGCCATTGGCGGGCGCACCGCTTCGCGCACGCACCGTTTGCCGTGGCATCGTGACGTCTGCCGCCTCGCCCGCACTCGCAGCGTCGAGGACTTCACCGGCCCAGGCCGTCTCGGCCACCATAGGACCCTCCGCTCCTCCCGCCGCCACCACCACTGCTACCACCACCGCAGTCCCCGCCGCCGCTGCACCTGTAGCACGAGCGCAGGAGAACCCGCTCCTCGTCTTCTCCGCCACCCCCCACTTCCCGGCCACCGCGCGCGTCTACGTCCTACCTACCTTGCACGCCCGCCACGCCTTCCACGCCCGCCTCTCCGCAGACCTAATCCCGCCCAACGCCGGCCCCGGCGCCGCCGACATCGCTCGCTCCCGCCCATACAACCCCGTCGCACGCGCCATCGTCGTGCTCGCGTTCCGCATCAGACAGCTGAGGTACGACCTGTGGGATCGCGCCGTCGCTGCACCTTGGCACCGCTTCGGCGCCGCCGCAGTCGCTGCCGCCGCCGGTGCACGTGCAGGTGCAGCCTCGTTAGCCGCTGCTGCGGTGTACCGCGCGGGGAACCGGATCGGCACCCGTCGAGCCGCCGACGAGTACTTTCTCAAGTCGCTGCCACCCGCTTTTGCCCATGTCGAGTTCATCTACCCCGCCGGCCTGAGCACTATCCCGATCAAAGAGCAGCTGCGCGAGTTCCTGGCCGGTGCGACATTGCCCACCCCCTCTTCAAATGCGTGAGCGTTACGTTTCATTCTGATCTCGCACCTCCACCCTCCTCCCCTTTGCCAACAACTCCCTCGCCGGCGCCAGCCCGCCAAAAGCACGTCACCGCGCTGTTCATGTACGCCCTGATCCTCTCGGCCACCGTGTTCCTCGCCAAGATTCTGCTGCCGCTCGCCAACGCCATCCTCGCCTACGTCGCCTTCCGCACAGTCGCCCACGCCCGCGCCCTCACCGCCATCAGCAACCTCCGCCGCTGCCTCGACAACCCCGCACGCACACACTGGACACCGTCACAGGGCCTCACGCGATTGGTAGAGAGACGCTCGAGGGAGGTCGAGGAACGATTAAGGGATGACGCGCGCGCCGCGGGCGGGGACCGCGACGCCGTCTGGTCCCTCCGTTGGCCTGCCTCCTTCTCGTCCTCCTCCTCCTCCTCGGCCGCTGCCGCCGCCTCTGGTGCCCCCCGCGCCTCTGCCGCGACGCTTCCGCGGCCGTCGCCGCTCGATGGCGACCTCCACGACGAAGTCGTCGCCGCCCTAGAAAAGGACTTGCGCTCTGCCGAGCTGGCGAGAAACTACCGCCGTGCTCGCATGCAGTACTTTGTGCACGCCGGACGCGCTTGACACTTTCTGATTGCGCGCTACTGCGTTGAGTCGCGGGACTAAATTGTGTGTGCGAGGGGTGTGGATGTTTGGACGGATGATTTCTTGAATATGATGTCGGGACTAATGACTGTGTTAATCACTTTGAGCAACGACGTCACCCAGGCTTAGACTCATTTTCGCAGGTTTGCTCACCCGCGCCGAACCCCATTAGCATTCAGTGCAAGTTTTCGGAACTTAGATCCTATCTATGGACCCATAGATGTATCAACTTTCCGTCTGACTTGAGACTGCTATAGATCGTCCAAATGCCTTCGATAGTAAACTTGTGGATGCGTCTATTAGATTGTAGCACATTATTGCCAGTTTTGGACCATAGTTTCTACTCTGCTTTGCTACCCCCCTCCCAACCTTGGAGCTGGAAGCCTGTCCATATATACACTTTCAAAGAGTTATTTGACCTTTTTTTTCGCACACCGGCGCTTCAAGGCCAGCTTTTGCTCAGGTGGCGACTGTCGACCAAAAAAGTGGTGAGTCAGCAAAGGATTGTGGACAAGGTGAAAGTCCGAGGCGAGTGGAGGGTGTAATCGACGCAGGAGCGAGCAGATGAAAATGGAACGGGATTGAAAGCTGCGAAAAGGAACGGATAAGTGATAGGTGTGCATGTGAGGGGAAGGGAGATCGTGGACATCAAACTTAGTGAGAGGTGTGTAAGCAGTTTTACAGTCAAAGGAGACCTCCGCCGTCGGTTGAACAGTTGGTCGCTCACGCCTTGACGGTCACATACACGGTGGTCGTAGCCGTGACGGTCTTCACCGAACCCGTCGCCGCCACCGCCGCAGCGGCCGCAGTGGTGATCGTAGCCGCCACCGCGGCCTGTGCCCCTGAACCTGCGACAGTCAGCCCGGAACCCGACAGCGCAATGCTGACTGACTGGCCGTTCAGAGTCGCCGACAGTGCACCCTTCAGCGCCGGCGAGAACGACCCGCCGCTGCACGTCACGCCAGACGCCGCGTCGAACGAAAGCACTACCCCGGGGCTCGGCTGGTCATCCGTCTCGGCGAACGTCACCGTGGTTCCGCTCACGCTGTACGCCCCCGTGTTCCAAGTCTGCGTCACCGTCGCCGTGTTTCCGAGGTCCACAACGTACGTCGCCAGCCCGTTCTCGGCCGTCGGCATTGGCGTGATCTGGAACTGCATGATGCCGATCGCCGAACCGCCGCCGGTCCAGCACGACCCCAGATTCGCCGTCACCGTGCGGGACGCACTACCGGCCGCCGCCGCCGCCGTAGTCGTGGCTGCTGCCGCCGCCGACGTTGCGGTCGTAACTGCTGCCACCGCCGACGTCGTGACTGCTACTGCTGACGTAGTGGCAGCGGCAACAGCGCTCGTAGAGGTGGTCGCCGCAGCGGCTGCGGCAGTCGTTGACGTCGTGGCTGCGACCGCACCTGAAGCTCCGGTCAAGCTGACGCAGTTGGTGTACATCTAAAGTGTTCCAATGATGGTTGGTGTTAGGATGTGCTCGGTAACCAACGGAGATGAGATACTCAGTGATGAGTGGGGCGG
>JADGKE010000178.1:0-10194 GCA_026954515.1 Cladochytrium tenue
GCCTCCGCCGCTGCCATCGCTGCCCGCGGCCGCTTCACCGTCGCTGTATCCGGCGGCTCGCTGCCAGAGACCCTGGCCGCTGTGCTGCGCGCCAACCCACGCGTCGACTTTACTCGTTGGCACCTCTTCCTGGCAGATGAGCGGTGTGTGCCGCTGGACCATGAGGACTCAAACTACCGCCTCGTCAAGGCGACCCTGCTCGACCACCTCGCCGTCCCTGTGCCGCCCGCCCAAGTCCACCCCATCCCACCGCACCTCGTCGGCGACCCGGCGGCCGCCGCCAAAGACTACCAGGCCCAGCTGACCGCCATTTTTGGCGCCGAAGGCACTCCCGTGTTTGACCTGATCCTTTTGGGCATGGGCCCCGACGGCCATACATGCTCACTTTTCCCGGGACACCCCTTGCTGTTGGAGGACAAGCTGTGGGTCACCTACCTGACGGACAGCCCCAAGCCGCCCCCGAGCCGTATCACCCTTACCTATCCCGTCCTAAACGCGGCCAGGAGTGTAGTTTTCGTCACCACTGGGGAGAGTAAGGCCGATGTCCTCGTAAAAATTCTGCGAGACCGCGAGCCCTTCCCTTCTGGCCTAGGTACCGAATCCTTATTTATGACTGTGTGCTGATATCCTATCCAAGTTTCTCCACCGGGAGGCGTAACCTGGATGATTGACACCAAGGCTGCCTCGAAGCTTCCCGCCGACTTGAAGAACCTGCTCTGACGCTTGCAAACGAAACTGCGACCAATAATGCAAACTACGTCATCTTTTTTGCCGCGTTCTGTGTTGAGAACAGAATAAATACTGCTACTTTTCTAATAGCTCGTGTTAAAGCCAAATACCAATTTTCGATGTAAATAACTTGCACCAACCTCTCATTTTAAAAAACTTGAACCCCACTCCCACTCGGTCGTCGAGTCGACTTCAAAACTCTAAAAAGCCGTGCGCCTGTTTTTTAGCCATAGTTGCAACGGTACTCTCCAATTTCGTTGACTCAGCTTAGTATCAAACACATTGAGCCTTGCCTGCTCAAGCCATGGCCAAGAATACAAGATGGCAGCTACCGTCTGGCCGACCTAAACGAAGAGACGCCCTCATCCTATGTATTTCCTCCTGTACTTGTTAGACAGGCGCATCCGATCGTGAATAACGGTGGTTATTTGCACAGTCAGTTTCCGGGCGATCGACTCTGCGTTGCTTCTTCCGAGGAATATTGTTTTTGCAGTGCACTCCTGAGGACATCAACTTTCGCTTGAGCATCTTGGAAATCACACTATGCTTGCATACTGTATATTCCACGACTCGAGGAGGAAACTGATCATGGAGTTGCTGATTCTCGCTTGCTAATTGAATGTGTCGTACCACCTCTTGGCTGTTAGTGTTATTAACAACCAATACGTTGCCCGATGCCTTGGTAGTAGAGCTTGTAGGGACGCAGCCCTTTTTTGCCTGTCGAGTTCGAAGCTCATGCAAAAGTTATGAACCTCAATGTCGCACTTTCTATGAAATGGGTGAGGTTTTCAATAACCTGATGGAGCGGAGCGATATAGCTTCCTCGGAGTGTTGAAGTTTAGGATCCTTGTGGACATGCAACCCATATTCGCCGAAGCACGTGTCAACTTTCACGTGCCGCAGGGGGAACAAAGGTTTCCCGTTCAATATTAGTCCACCGTGCCTCCTCAACAGTTCCCACACTTCAGCAACTACCGCCGGCTGCACCATTGGGACCAAGACCCGCTCGTGTCGCACGGCCGCCTTTTTCTCACGGACGCGACCGACCCTGTGCTGCCGAGAGTCCTCCCGGGGGCGCCGCCGGGTTCGGACTTCAGGGGCCACCCTCCTTGCCACGGCAAGTTTCTGTCTGCGGTCGGCAGTGGAAGCTGGTTAAATGAAGCTACCCGCCATATCGCGTAAATACATGTGAGGTTACAATTCTTTCTTGTCCGGTTTATTGTTTAACACAGAGAGCGATGTGAGACAGATAGATCGAGGCCACAGGCTGATGTATTACCCCCCCCCCCTCTCGTCAGCACCGTTCAAACACTTTGTAGAGCTCGGGCAGGTCGGCGACCTGAATAACCACATTTTGTCGGGCTACTTCCTCCGAGGGGTTGTACCAGTGCCGAAGCGCTTTGAAGACGACGTGCTCCACCGACATGCAATAATCTGTATACTCAGCATCAGTCACACCGGTGCTCTCTCCGTTCATAATCGGAGGTAGCATGTCGCAGGAGTAGAAGTAGCCAAGCTCTCGCGATAATCCTTCAAAACACGCCTTTTCCTCACTCCAGTCCACCTAAGTCAACCCCAAGTCAATAAATTCAGACTAAACTACGTTGCTGCCTCTTACCTCGCTTCCGAGTCGAAGTAGGAAGAGTGGAAGCTTTGCCAAGTTGGGCTGGTAGCCCCTTAAAATGACGGGCAATGAGTGAAGGTTTCCGTCCTGGTCAATTTTCATTGCAAAATACTCGAGCAGCATGGGGCCGCGGCTGACGAGAAGTTCTTGGATTTTCTGGCGCACAATTTTGGTCAGGGAACTGAGGCGGCAGCATTTGCAAAAATATCCGCTCACCTGTGCTGTCGTTGGGTCAGGGGAATCAACCGCTTTGGCTCCATCTCCCTCCAAAGACTCCTCCTCCAGACCTATCATCACAAGATCGTATATCGAGAGTGGCGGAGTGAGGCGAAGGGTGCCGAAATTGGCAAACCCACGCAACGACAGCTGGTAGAATAGCTCCGCGCTGTGAAGACCAAAATATCGACAACGGATGACGGCTATGAGCGCCACACATAGCGAAACAGCACCTCTTACCTCAGTTCTTCGTAATTAACAATGAAAAGCTTTGTGTGAAATTGAATCAGGGCGAGCCTGTGGTCCACAAGGCCGACGAAAGAATGTCCTCTCAGGAGCTCTGTCATGCCTACATGAAACTCACAATTCAGAATGAAAGCAAGACGTATAATTGCAGAGCGGACACGAACCCAAGTGAGAAGCGTCGCGAAACTCTTTCCGAAGGTCCAAGATGCTTGTCAATTGAACATCTATCATTTCGCGTTCTGTTTGCGTCGCAGTTGGTTCGTCTCCAAGTACGGCCTCCTCGTTGCCTTCAGCTGGTCCTTGTTGAGAATTTGTTGCCTCATCCGACGCGGTAGTAACCTCCGCGATGTAAACTGGTGATGATGTCGGGCGGTCGGGTTGGGACGAGAATGGGCTGGAAGAGCTCTGCGACAGCATTGCGTCCAGAGTTCGCATTCTGCTATCAGTTCTTACAAGCAAATGCTCGGGTTGTTTGGCTTTAAAGGACTGATAAGCACGAATACACAATGCTGGCCGGTACTACATTTCTTGTCCTTGCTATTTGGCAATATATTTGCACTTGGAAGAGGTATTGTAGAAATGCTCTGAAATGCAGGTTGACACAATCCAAAATGTGAAAGCTGACATACCTGTGTTGTAAAAGTCCGGGATTCGTTAGCATTTGCTAATTTCTCCCGTATGCCTTCGCAAACAGCCTCGACGATCTGATCTTGGTTCAGAAACATAACCTTTGGACAGCCATTAAGAACTCATTGGATGTAAATGACGAACCTCTCTCTTTGTTGGATGAACGTTCACATCAACATGCTCGGGGTTGATATTCAAACTAATGTAGCAGAAAGGGTGGGACCCTTTTGGAAGATAAAGACTATAGAGATTCTCCACTGCGCGCTTAAGGCTGTTGCAATCCACTGCCCTATCTTCCTTAAGTCAGCCTTATTAAAATCATTTGAATCTCACTGTTAATGAACAACAATAGATTGAATTTCTTCATGTTGTAGTTGGCATTCGATACCAGCCCTTCCAATTCAAACTCAAGCTTCTCGTCTTTCATTGATAGCGGCAGTAATTCTTTTGCAACGGATGCACCAAATATGATGCGTATGTTGTCGATCGCTGTCGCATCTTGCGGGGTCGCAACGTCAGCAGAGTTTGTTGCGTACTAGTCCGAGTCAGAAGACACAAGCACTCAATACTTCAAACCTTTTTGCATGTGAATGAGACTTTGCTATTGTGAATCGCGTATCGGTGGACAACGTCGATAATCTTTGCGTATTCTTCGCTCACGCTTTTCAAAGCCTTCCTACGCGTTGGCACGTTGAAAAACAGATCCTCAATCTTGATTCCAATTATTATGATGCCAAAAAGGGAGGAGGACAAGCCATTGGAGCTTTACCGTTATTTGCGTTCCCGGATTGCCTGCAACTGGCTTTGGATCAGATGATGAAGATCCGCGACCCGGGACTAATACACCGTCGGAATAGCATGCTCTGATAACATTACTGTCCGCAGCGTTTAGCAAGCATTAAACCAACCTCCAAGCGCAACCGCTTTCATCCTCGCGAACTCGGGTGGTGATTGTTACGTGTGCGACGTGGCTGATACTTGCCAGGGCCTCCCCACGAAAACCATAAGTGTTGACTTTGCCTTCCTCCAGCTCCTCGAATGCAGTGAGCTTGGATGTGGCGAAGCGCTCGCAGACACGCGGGAGGTCGTCCCGCGCGATCCCGCTTCCATTATCCTGCACTTGGAGCAATTTCAGTCCCGCATCGCGGACGAGGAGATTGATTGATGTTGCGTTCGCATCAAGGCAGTTCTCAATTAGCTCTTTCACGGCTGGAGGAACAACAAGAGAAGTTCAGCAATCCCAGGTAGTGGAATGACTGGAGGCTTACCGTTTGCCGGACGCTGAATGATCTTTGGATCCACACACAGGTCAGTCACAGAATCCGACAAAAGCTACGTTTCCCACCTCGCCTGCCGCAATACGATTCACGACGTTCTCATCAAGCTTCTTAATTGATCTCCTGCTGGGCGGGGCAACGGTCGTTGCGCTCATGGCAAAGTTGGTGACCAAGTCAACTCGGACAAATGGGTCCAGATTATAACCTTCTTGAAGCCTCCCCATTATTCGGAGGGTCAAAAAATACTTTTTGGTTCACAGGTCGACTGTTTGGATGTGGCTTTGCGAAGCCAATGCATTTATTTCTCACTAAACAGCATCCATAGCACCAACAAAGGCGAAAATATGGCCCACCGGCAGATCTCGCACCTTCAGGTTAAATGCGTTGAACTTGTTTGGCACAGCTGTAAGTTTCCCAACCCTCGCATTTTATGGTAGCACGAGCTGATGAGAAGCTTGAGGTTGGGATTCACGTTTGCAAATTGGGTAAGCCTCGTTTCCTTCCGTTTTTCTTCGTACCATTGCGGCAGGGATGGTTTGGCCGTCCCATTTTGCACAACTCCACCAGCATAACTGTATTTTCCCACCTTTTCTACACAAACATTTATTATATCACCTCCCTTTCCTATTTCCCCGCCCTTTCTGACTCTTATTGCCAGGTGCAGCTGACCCTCTTCCCTTTCTTGGAGCCTGAGCTGCAAGGGATATGGCCTAATCAAGAGTAAGTCAAAGGCGTCAGCTAACCACGACTTGCCTTTGATGTGTTAATGACGTCTTTCGCTGTCTTCTTCTCCACAAATTTAGCAAGCTTCATAGCGACGCCCTTCTCCGCTTCAATGTCTCCGGCGACAGATTCGAATTTGCGTTTTGCGCGCGGGATTTTCACCGATTCCTCACCCTCAACGGTGCGATCAAACTTTCCCATTGACGCCGTCGAGACTCTGGATGTTGCAAATGCCGTCTTCAGTCGCTCCTTTCGTTGTGACCGAGAAACGTCGGAACCTGAAGCAGTGGATAGGCTGGGCGCTAGCAAGGTTTTGCGTGATTCAGTTTGATTTCGCAATTGCTGGCGTTTGTTCTTCTCAATGCGTTCAGTTTTCGCCTCCTTCGCCTTGGCGCGAACATCCTCATTCGGATCTAAACTAAATTTCAGCACAAACAATAATGATATTCATCCATCTTGACCTGCGCTCTTCGGAACCTCGACAATCCAGTCTTCGGGAACGTCCTTACTTGCCCCTGCCTTGAAGCCGTAACGTGGTTTATAGTCACCGGAGGTCTCATCGTAAACTTTGTGCGACCGCTTCACTTTTTTAATTCCCTTCGCTTTGGCGAACGTCTCCCATCGAGTCATTGGTTTCCCAGTCGGAATCTGAGAGAACGTCAAAAACCAAAGAAAGCAAAAGTAGCGGGCCGTACTGGCTTTGCGCGAGGAATCAGCGTGGTTTGCGGTGGCAGTTGGGCTAAAACACCATCATCCGTGACAGTAACTGGTAAGGAGAATATCTTGTTGAACAACAGTTGTGCATTGTCTCTTGCCAACGTCTTTAGGCGGTCATCGAGCTCTTGTCCATCGCTGAAAAATCACTGGCGTTACAGACAGTATTGGCAATGCAGTACAAGCGAGCGCAGAGCCAATGACAATATAGACGATGGTGGGGGCCGCGGACTCCATATCACTCATCCAAAACGCCTCGCTCCGGGGGACCTCCCAACCTACCGTGCATGCGAATCGAACGGAGCTAAGTCGAAAGCAGCCAGAGATGCAAGGTCAAAGTCGACTGGGTAAGTCTTTGCAACTTCTGTCGACGGTAGAGCAAGCGTAGCGGGTGCGCCCACCACAGTCGTGGCCTTGTCGTCTGCCATGGACTGAGGTTGTGGCAGGGAGTCGTGGTTCCTTTCTTTCTTTCTTTCTTTCTTTCAGTATTCTTTCTTTCTTTCTTTCTTTCTTTCTTTCTTTTCTTTCGTTTTTCCTTTCTTCTTCAATCCAAACATTTCTTACTTTCTTTCGTCCCTGTTCCATCAAAGCAACACACCGACATGGTCCCAAAGAGTAAGTGCAGTAGCTCGAGATCAACACAAGCGATGACTTGAAGACGGCGCGCAGGCTTTCCTTCACACATACATGCTCTTCCCACCCGTCCCTCGCTCCTTTCTTTCCTCTCTTTCCTCACTTCCTCCTTCCTACACACGTCGTCTGCTTGGGACTTGCCCTCGCGGAATGTGGCCGGACGGTGTTTGCGGTACCTACGCAATGCGGTTTAATCTCCTCCAAAACAGAGGCAAAAAGCAAACGCCTGAAGGCGAAAATGCAGTACAAGATCAGAAAGAAGGTCAACGAGCACAACAGGAAACTAAGAAGAGACGCTCGCAAGAACCCAAAGCCAAAGAGTGGGTGGTTTCTCGGATAATTTTGTGTTTATTCCCATATTAGGATTACGGAAGGACCCTGGCATTCCTAGTCTGTTCCCATTGAAAGAGTCAATCTTGCATGAAGTGGAGGAGCGGAAGCAGAAGGTATAGTCAGCATCACCTTGAAAAAAGTTGATAGCTTGCCTAGGTCGAGCTGGAAAAACAACGACTGAAAGACAAAACAATCAACCCTTTTGATTCCGCTTCTACTGGCACATCTGAAATAAGATTGCCGCCGCTTCCCGGAGCTATACAAAGCACAGTCAGCCGCCCCCTTCCATTTGGACAGAGCCATGGCAATACCGACAGTCATCGGAGCGCGTTGAAGCGCGTCGTTGAAAGAGCTGATGTTTTGATGATGGTTCTTGATGCGCGTGATCCATCAGGTTGCCGTGCTAGGCAATTTGAAAACATGATATCTAAGTCAGATACCGGTAAACGCATTGTTTTTGTTTTGAACAAGGCCGGTAGGGTACCCGTTTTCAGTGCAATGTTTCTCACTTCGGTAGATCTGATACCGAAGGAGTCGCTCGTAAATTGGTTGGCTGTACTTCGGAGGGAGTATCCCACGGTGGCAGTGAAGTCGATTTCTACGGAGCCGTTGCAAAAGCAATCTGGACAACAGTTCGTCGGACCAGCCGGTATGATTCACAAAACCTAAGTAGCATATTGAAATGCACGTTTAGGCCATATGACGCTTATAGACCTGTTGAGCGCCATTCGAAAATCGAGCAAAGAAAATAACACCTCTACACTTAAAGTTGGAGTGGTTGGATTTCCTAACGTCGGCAAGGCATCCTTAATAAGCTACCTTAAACAAGCGACCCTCGAGGAATCCACTCAAGCTGCTGCAAAAGGCGGAATTTGGTTGACGAATCATATTTTTATGTTTGAACATCCCGGAGTTTTGTTTGCCCAAAATGACGACCCTAAAGAGAAATCTCATGTCCTTCTTCGTAATTGTTTTGATGTCTTCAAGCTTACAGACCCCCTTGGAACAGGTATGTCATATGTCTCCCTTGCATCTAATGACAGTAATAGCTCGCGTTGTTTTATCGGCGTGCAAGCTGGAGAACCTTTGCCGCTTTTATCAGTTGCAACCGACTTCCAATGCTGACACATTTCTTACTGAACTGGCCCGTAAATACGGAAATTTAAGAAAGGTTCGATACGTCCTCTCGTGTAACGACACTAAATCTGTCTTAGGGAGGCCTCCCCAACTTGAGGAGCACAGCACAATCTGTCATTCGGGATTGGCATTTTTGTCGAATTCCGTTTTACGTGCCGCCTCCAACGGGGGATATACCTACAATTGAAACGAGCGTCCGTGTTGACGTTTCTCCCATATATGAGCAGGAATTGAGCAGCGTGCTACAGAAAATAGCGCCTTATTTTCCTACGAAAAACCTGTTTGCTTCTGTTGAAAGCATCGGGGTCTCACAAGTGGATTTGGACGTTCCGGAGGACGCTGCGTCATCAGACGATGAAGGAGCCCCGGACTTAATTGATTGGTATGTTGCACCCTGGGCTATGTGTATCTAATGATTGTGGTAGCGACGAAGAGGATGTCGTCCGTGGCAACGATAATGATAGTATGTCAGAGGATGAAGATTATCAAGCCGAAGTCGATAACAGCGAGGATGATTCGGATGGGTTTTATACTGATGACGAAGACAGTGAACACGAAAAAATGCAACCTCAGATTCGACGAGGCGCACCAAGTGGGAACTCTTCCGGAGTCGCTCAAGCGGTTGAACCCGACCAAAAAATGACCAACCGACGTGAGAAGGTGTTCGTTCCGGAGTCGAGCGTTCCCGAGCACCGTAAAGTGCCAAACTCAAAAGTTACGGCCAAGACAAGGAAGGGTCAAAACGCGGGTTACGACTTTACTGAATATTTTGGTGGGGGACAATAATAAGCAATTGCAAGGACTGGCCTGAGTTGCCGTAATATATGCAATTGTTATATCTGTACTAAAGTGCGTTCTACGAAGCCAGTAGAAGTGCTTTTTACAAAGCCAGTGGTATTTTACTCTCTGCAATGCCATGGCCATCGTTCGTAGTCAGAGAGTAACATCAGCTCACGATCGCAAAAATTTGATAACCACTTTTGCCTCAAGTTTTCACGTTGTTTGCGATATTTATATGCAAAAAAATAATGGAAACACTTTTTATAGATTTGGTTTTTTGCCTGGTTATTCCTTCGCTGATTGAGATTTATACACTTTTGCAAGCGAAGATATCCAAGAGTACCACAAAAGCCAGTTGATTAAGCCAATCACTTGAAACCGATCTGACCCTGCACCTTTCTCAACGAAACTCTGCAAGAAATTTCGACTGCTTAAATGAGAATTTCAGATAGGAGCACTATGATTACGAGAGGCGTTCGGCAAAGCACCTCTATATAAACCCTTGATCCAAGTTGGTTCGTTTTTCCCGCGATATCCAGCAAAATCTGTACATTGTAGCTTCAACAAGGCATCTCTATCCATGCCATAGATCGGGTTTTCCCGATAACCATTAAAGCAATACTTTTACTAAACATCGTTTCCATTGCAAGACGATGGAAACCTTTTCAAAGTACATTATTAGACAAACATTTTGAAATGTACCTTTTGTTGTTGCAATAATCCATCGAGTCACGTGTTCTTGGCTAGTCTTGGGTCCGTGATGGTAAGCGTTGGAAGTCTTGTGGGCGAAACGATGACACGGGGTCACCCGATTAACTGCATCCTCCACTTCCCCTTCGGTTACCTCTATGCTGAAATATTCCAACCTTGTTATGAACTTTCCAACTCCAGACACTGTTTGGCCTCGGATCATCAGCTGCGGATATCGATGTGTTGTTCTCAGGCGAAGACCAACGCAAAGTTGTTGAGGTCAAAGTTGACAAAGACCGCAAGTCCAAATTCCCCCTCTATTTTGATGGCGAATCTGTTTCCGGAAAGGTACCGCAATTATACACATGCATGCCTCTGATTTCGATCTTCGAGGTCGTTGTACGCGTGAAGGATGGTAAAAAGCTGGAGCATCAAGGGATCAAAGTGGAATTCATTGGTCATATA
>JADGKE010000179.1:0-10166 GCA_026954515.1 Cladochytrium tenue
CCCCCCCCCCATGACAAGCGATATGACGGCAGCGTTTGTGACGTGCAGGGCAGACGACACAGTGCACGTTTGGGGTCTCAGAGGCAGCACCGAAGCCCCCGCCACAAAGAAATGTTATAGCGACGTCAGAGTCCAGAGAAAGCCAGATTCTGATTGCGTCGTATGTCACGAGACAGGCGACCGCTGGCCGTTGGGGACCGGTCAGGCAACCTCAAGGTCTTTGAGATGGCCGGATACACGCTGGAGCATTTCATGGAGGCGCACGGCGCCGAGATCGACTTTTCAGCGCCAGAGGGAGTTCGCTACATACCACACCGCGACGGTGCGAGCGACGGTCAACGACGTGGCGGTGGCGGCACGGCATGGGCACGTGGTCGCGGTGTCGCAGGACCGGCGCGTGACTGTGTACTCAGCGGCAACTGGGCGCGCCGTGGCGGTGCGTAGCAGCGGCGGCGACGCCGTCGACATCTCGCCGGGTCTGGACGCCGGCAGCGAGCGGTCGTGTGGCGCCGGTGGGGCTGACGCAAGTGGCAGTGGATAGCCCTAACCGGCGTCGCGTTCTGCTCCTCCTCCGTCGGCGGCTTGTGACGTGCAGGGCGGACGGGGTGGTTCTTGTATAGCAAGTGGGTAGTGCCGGCGTCGGCAGCAGCCGGCAAACAGCCGCTGCGGCAGGTGTGGCTGCGGCGACAACTGCAGGGGCGCCAAGTGAGGGCGGCAAGTCAGGGCGGCGAAGACAAGCGAAGACGTCGACGTCAAGTCGACAAGCGAGCCCTGTGGTGGGGTGGGGGCGGCGCAGCTGATAGCGCGGAGCAGCTTCTGCAACGAGCCCTCTTGGCCAGGGAGACCTGCCGGGCTGGGCTGCGGCTTGTCTGGGTACCCGACGGCGTATGTGGTCTGCTGAGGATGTTTTGGCGACGACGGCTGCAGAAGATGCGGTCTGCCTTGGAGGGCCGGAGTCGCTGTCGTCGCAGGTATCGCTGTTGTCGCAGGTATCCGCGCTGCTGCTGCCGCAGAAGGGTTGTTAGGCTGAGTTGCACACTTGCGTACCCAAGCCTTGCCTGTTTGAATAAGTTGTGACTTGAACTCAGAGCCCTACGAGCCTCACATCGCTGGTCACGACTTTTGGCAGAGTTTGCCTACTTAGCAGCCACTTCTCACACCGCCAAGAACCAACTAATATATACATGTTTTATTATGTGGTCGCCACCACGCTTTTGTCACCTTACCGAATCCCCTTTTAAATGACATAATTTTCTGCCGACTTTTTTCTGCCATATGAAGTAATGCAAAAAGTCAAGATGGTATTATTTGGGATTGATTATTATACATGGGTCTGAGCAGCTGATGTGTGGGAAATCTTCGAAGCATTTCCATGTGAAGAAAGACCATCGTAAGCTGCAATGGTTGTTGTTATTCCCTTGGCAATTGCTATAGGTGCGAACAGGTTAAACGTCATAATTGCGATCTTGACCGTGTCAATGATGTGCTGGACGGCATTTGGCGGTCCAATTGACGATTTCACAGATGTGGCAAGCTTGTAAGCCTCTATTGCAGCGACGATCGTGTACCGAAGACAGTCAGAGCCCAGAATGGCGTGATAAATGCGAAGAGTCTCTATCCTCGCTCCAGAGCTCTGTCGGACGTCCTCAATAAGAGCATGCGTGGTGCCTGAGAGGATCAAGACGCCTATGACCATATCGATTATGTAATTAATCATGTTTAAGTTTTCGCCGTATGGAGCGCCGGAAGCATAGCCCCCGCTTGCTGAATTGACTGCATATTCGCAACGCAAAACGACGATTGTGATGGTAACGCCGGAATAGGCCAACATGAAGAACCACAACGCCTGGCTGTAGAAGTGTGCGACCTTCTTGCTCTTCGTTGAAAACAGTCATGACACACACCTCTCGTACAGAAAGTACAGCATAACCGTCAGAAGGTTTAGAAAAAGGTACACGCCAAGGAATCGCGGCCACGGTAGCAGCCAGTTGACGTTCGAGTACACCAGCGCCGTCAGCGTTTTGCCCAGAAAGATCAAGTTCGTGATAAAGGCCACAACCAGGAAGCCCAGTCCGCTCACGCTCGAAAGTGCCATCAAGCTAAAGCTGCCGCCAGAATCACGGATCTTCTGAGATAGGCACCAACTTGTTCCTGCCACCGATATCGCCGATATGCCAACGCAGGTACCGTAGAGCGCCTGATCTGTAGCCGATAGCATCTTCAATCTGAAGTGCCCGCGCTGACAATTTCTGATTCGATCTTTGATTCCGACGGAGGGTGAAACTTGAATCATACCGCGAGCACGCATCTGCTCAAGAATCTCAAGAACGTGAAGAGTAGACTTCCGGCCTCCACCTGATGGATTGTACCAGCGACACAAAGTTGTCGTCGAGAAGAACTATGTCAGAGGCGTTTAGGGCGATCTGCGTTCCGGAAATACTCATGGCGAAGACGACATCGGCCGCTTTCAGAGCGGGGGCGTCGTTTGTCCATCTCCCGTAACCGCGACGACCTCGCCCATGTCTTTGAGCAAGCTGACCAGAGTATGCTTGTCTGAGGGCGACGATCGAGCGAGGACTTGTAGATGCGGTGATGTTCATCTTTTCTTCCAAGCTCTTCGCCCTAAAGACGGGTCCCTCAAGTGCGACTCCACTTCCAAAAAGAATCCCGCATTCACGCGCAATCCCGCTAGCCGTCAAAATGTTATCGCCAGTGACCGTGCAAATAGTCAGGCACGCCCGTTGACGGCGCCAGAAGGACAGGATCTTTAATGCCGATGAGCGAGATCCAAACAAGGTCGTGTTCTGGGTCATCGCTTTGAGGTCGAGTCCAAGGTGGTTTTCAGAGAATCTGTGTTTCTGTAAGCCAGGCCTAATGTACGTAGTCCATCCGACGCCCAAGACTTAATCGCTTGTTTTATCTCATCGATGGACTCTTCAGTAAGAGGGACCGCTTTCGAAACTCCATCATCGTCAACAACCAGCTGGTGTGTGCAAAGCTTCCGCACAATTTCAGAGGCGCCTTTCATATAGAGCCTGTAGCTTTGACCACCGTGGCTTTGTGTATTGAAAGGTGCGACCGAGCGAGGTGCCACCAACATTGACATTCGCTTGCGGTCTGAAGAGAAAGACCACACGCCGCCTTCGACTTTGGTGGTCTCCACGCGAACAGAAGCATAGTCCATCCCCAGCTTGCGGCAGAATGTTAGGATGGCGCCTTCCGTAGCCGAACCAATAAACATATTTTGGCCGTTTGATTCATTGATTTTAATAAAGCAGTCTGAATTGAAACACATACTTTCCGCTAATAGGAAATACGCAGCCATCCTTTTCACCTGAGCCCTCGCCATGGTATAAATACGGTTCGCCAGTACTTTGACAGCTGTCCTCCTGTTTTCAGTGAGCGTTTCAGCTTTGTCAGTGCAGATACACGTAGCCTCGCCCATTATCTGAGGCGTCCAAATGGCGAACAAAATACTTGTCCTTGATCATCTTGAACGTTGAGAAGGCCAGCGAGATTGTAACGGCGAGCGGCATCCTTCTGGGAAGGCGACAACGACGACAGTGAGGCCAATGACAAAGTGTTCGGCGAGTAGCTGGATGCGAGCAATTGGTGTCACAACATAAAATCCGTTGCACAATGTACTGATACTCGGATTTCCTTGCATCCAATCAACAGACTAGCGGATAGCCAATCCGAGAAAAGTTGCGATTTTACCCACTTTTCTATAAAAGGAGCAGGTTTCTGCTCAATAAAGGACAGTTCCCCTACACCTCCTTCACAGGACCATTCGAACATATCTCCATTCTGCAAAGAGGATAGCTTGCTTGGACAGTCAGCTTGAGGCCAGGCAAGTCAGGATGGAGCTGCTGATGATTCCAATTGTACTTCAGTGTATATGCAACTGCTCCACAACAAATTGTCCAGAACGGTCGTCATTTAGGTGTTAGGGGATCTACCCCATTTGGAGGCTGGTGAGAGATCGCTTGATACAAGGGATAGCTTTCTCATTAGGAAAGTGGGTAGGAACTTTTATAAATGCCCCTTTTGAATGTGTTAAAGTTGAATTACATAAGTGATTGGGACTAAGTCACTCTCTATCACTTGATATACACTTTTATAGTTCAAAACACAAAATTGGTGGAATAAATGGGATATACTTGACAGCAGTTTAAACATGATGCAGAAATTCAATGAAGTTTATATGATATGGACGGATAGAGGAGAAGCACGGCAACATGTATACAAAAGACCCATTGGTTTGGGTGTGTTCTCCCATGATCACTAATAATTTGCTAATATATATTATATGGACATATAGAGGAGAAGCACAGCAACACATACTCATGAAACCCATTGCATTTGGATGAGTTCTGGGAGCTTGGGAAGAAAAACCAAACAATTTAAAAAACAACGTAAGCAAAATATATATCCCTGTGTAGTGTGACATTTGTGCCGTCTCCCGGGCTTGAACCGGGCACCTTAAGATCTTCAGTCTTACGCTCTCCCAGATGAGCTAAGACGGCTGATGAAAAAGTAAAAATTTATATATAATTATAATTTATATTTTCATTGATCTCTGTTTCAATAAAAACCTGACTGAAGCTCCAGTTTCCAAGCGCCAGCGGTTCATTACAACTGGAGAAAATGCGATTTCTAGTACGTAAGTGACAGTTACGCGGCTTTAACAGTATGTATCAGTTGGACCATTAATTCGTCCAAAATGATTAAACTTCATGCATGTAATGCCCAAGATTGACCAAGCGATTAGAACTCCATCAGCAAGGCAAGGAGCGGAACCAAGAATGAGAAAGTGCCTTGTCGGTTGTCCAGCGCTCGCGTGGGTCACACTGCGTGAGGCCGCAGATGACCTCCTTACAACCAACGTCGAGACGGGCGTCCAGATCTCGGTCCAACCCCGGCAATGGCCCCGCATCCGGGAGCGGACCGTTGGGCGCAGTGGCCTTTTGGATTGCCGGGATGCTCCCGGCGCCGTGGGCAAGTGAAAACAGGAGGATTCCGAGAGCAAAGCACTCGACGGGGAACCCGGCGACAAGCGAGCGGCCGCCGTCGGCCCGCCGGAGCTCTGGCGGCGTTGTCTGGCGGGAGCCGTAGCTTCTCACGAGCGGGTGCGAGGGCGGCGCGGCTTGGTCGTCGGCCCGCGGACACGTGGTGACGGACGCCGCCCTGCCGAAGTCGCACAGGCGCACATCCAGCTCGGACGCATGCGCGCCTCCGTCATCCACCTGCGACCGCATTCTGGCTCGTATCAGAACATTCTCAGGCTTGACGTCACCATGAACCAGGTTGCAGACGGTGTGCAGGTGGTGAACTGCCGATAGGACCTGATAGAATATTGCGCGAACGGTGTCGGGATTTGGCAGCGCAGCAGCGGCGGCTGTCACAGTCCTGTCGTCCATGTCGCCGTCTCCGTCGCAGTCCTTTGCGGGCTTTGCGGAGTGGAAGTAGTCGAAAGCGCATGCCCAGCTCCAGGCGTCGCTTGAACCGGGCGAAATGGGAATACTCTGCGGACACCCGGTGCGCGGGTTGTAGAAGTGAATCGGGTCGTCGGCGGTGGAAGGCAGGTCGGGTCGAACAACCGACGCAAGCCAGTCTGTGCCGAAGAGCTCCAGCGCAAGGTAGTAGTGGTGGTCGTCCTCCCAAGCCCCGAAGAAGCGTATTAGACCAGTGTGTCGGAACTCCGGCCGTGCCAGGAATCTTAAAAAGTACGCCTCGGTCGCGCCCCGTCCGTACGATGCGTCGTCTGCAGGTGGACTGACCCACGAAAAACCTGCAGAATGGATGCCACCCGCTGCATTGGAGCCCTGCCGACGTTTGTAAACTATCTTGACGGCGACCTTCGTACCCAGCCGAAGCGCATGTAGGCCGTCCGCATGGATGCCGACATGGCCCGTCACCTCGGCAGCGACAACGACGCCGTGCGCACCGAAGCCGAGCACACGCTCAACGTCGAAGCCGTCGAGAGCCGCCGAGGACCGTAGTGCACGCCGCACCGCTGCTCGTGCCGCGAGTGTGCTGTCCTCGTCTAGGCTCGCGGCGTCCGAAGCGGCGTCGGCCAGCTCCAGCCGGCGGCATATTGCGGCAACGGCATGGCTGGGGCCTCGGCGGGTCTGCCGGGCCGACACGTGGTGGCGGTAGGGATCGCCGAGAACTGTCAGAAGGCTGTCTGCGAGGTGGGCGGCGCCGGACATCTGAGGGCAGTGGAGGCGCAGGTGCAATTTGGTGCTTAGAAGGTGGGGTGGACGGGAAGGGTTGGTGCGTGTGCCGTCGTCGGGTCTGCGGGTCGGCGCGGGCTTGCCGCTCTGGTAAGATAACGACAATCAGATCCGCAATTGTTTCGGATCGGCCAAACATGCACCAGCCCATCAGCCAATATAACCGATTTTTTTCGTCGTCGCTTCTACTATCCCTCCCCTCCATCATTCAATCACCTCTCGTCGTCATCCCCACTCTGGCCCACCCTCCTACCCCCAACAAATGCATTTCCTCAGCGTGTCCTAGCCAGTATTAGCACAAGGTCCCACTCGAGCGTCACAGTTGGATCGGGGCTGCCTGCCGCTCCTGCTCCAGTCAGCCGTCCAATCTCGGCGACCATTTCATCAACCGCGTCCGGCTCCAAGGCGGCAGCACCAGGGTTCGACGCGCGGTGGTCGGCGTACGCCTTGGAGCCGGACCAAGTTCGTATGTACGCTCCGAGCTCCTCGAGGGTGTAGGTGCGGCGCATGCGTGCATCCGGGTGGACAGCATCCGGTAGCTCCAATCTAACCCCACGGGTCATCGCCGTTGGCGAAGGTTTAGTTGCAAGAAAATGAGATATATGATGGGGTAGTAGGACGATGAGCTGGAGCATTACCGAGTGTAGTCTTTGAACAGTCCGTCGTCCGGAACAAATGACGGATGCATGTACCTCTCCTGCACAAGGTCCGTGCGCGGATCCCAGAAAGCCGACAGAGGCCCGCGCATTGCGCCGTGCAAAATCACCTCAGACGCCTCGGCGATGCCGACGACACGCGGGAAAGGGTAAGACCAAAACGCTGGGGTACCCCTCCCGCCAGGACGGAGCACCCCGGCGGCAGACTTGAAAAAGGCCGGCGTGTCAAACCAGTGGGCCGCGACACCGGCCGTGACCAAGTCTGCGGATTTGGCTGCGTCGGGTGGGGATGTCAGACTGAGGGCTGCGGCGACAGACTCGACGATCGTTGACTAAGTTCCGTTAATGTACTTCACCGACGGGTGAGGAGCGGCAACTACATGAATTGAGATGGCGCATATATGCTGTCAGACATCGAGAAATGCGGTCAAACACAATATGATTGGTGTGACAAAGAGCGTTTCCCACCCGCGCGCATGGCATCGGAAGGCTCGATGCCAATGACGGAGAGAAACCCGAGCAACTCGACGAGCGGCAGTGAGACCTGGCCGGTGCCCGAGGCAACGTCGACGGCCAAGTCGGTGCGAGCATCGGAAGAGCCAGCAAGGTGGTAGCGGAGGATGATGTCGAAGAGCTGAGGTGGGTATGCCGCGGGAGCGGGTGGCACCGAAGTCGACATCGCCAAAGGACGATAAGGCGGCATGTGGCACGGGATGTTCGGGCCGATTCGGCTTCAACTGAAGCTGTTGGAAGTAGGCCCAGGGTTTGGGGTTTGAACACAATGGTGAACGCAATATAATGAGGCTCGACTACAGCAGCTGATGGCAATCACGCCAGGGCGGGCCAAAAAAAAAACAACGATTTGAGGACGGATGTGTGGTGAGAGAAAGACTGAGTACGTGCATCAGCAACTAAGAGTAAGTAAAGTGAAATGACGGGACGAGGGAGGGAGAGAGTGATATAGAGAGAGTAAGAGAAGAGACGGAGAGAGTGTGTGGTTGTGTCGGAGAGAATCACGCCTCATGAACCCCACGGCCGCTGAATAGAGCATTGATTGCGTCAGCAACGGCAGCAGCGTCGTCGTCCTCGAACCTTCCGGCGACAGCAGCAGCACGACGGACAAGCGAAACAAGCTCCGCCGGGGCATCATCTTTAGCAGCGTGCAGAAGCCGCCAGATGGTTTTGAACGGAATCTCCACGTCAATCAGACCCAGAATCTCGTCCAGCCATGGATGGCGAGAGCCCTCTAAAAGAGGGCTCGTCTCGTCATCTGAGTCGAGACCGCCGCGAAAAGAAGCGGCAACATGGTTGATGCGCACCATGTTCAGCCTATCGGCCGCTTCTTCTGCGCCGTCCCCGGTTCCCGCGAGGGTCGTGGCAACTTTAAAGAGCAACGACAACGGCGCATCGTCGTCCAACGCGACAAGCAAGGCCGCGTAGACTGGGTTAGTTTCGCCGATCTCCGGCATGAGGCCGAAAAATACTTCGGTCGTTATGTCGACCGGGTTCTCCAGGTGGACGTTGGCGAAGGGTGTCCCGTCGACACTCGCTTGGAATGAGAGTGTTGAAATAGTTGCGAAGACGCCAGAGGCCGCCAAAATCTGAGCGTTATCATCATTTGAGGCAGGGAGAGCTTTTGGTTCGAAGGCCAACGGCACGCGGACCGAGCGAGTGGAAGCAGGCAAGATTGTGCCGGAAAGCCTGGTCTCGAAAGGAGGTCCAGGCAGTTTAAAACTTCCGTTGAGGATACTCTCAAGCGTAAAACCGTTGGTCAGGAAAGTTCCGCACAAGTCCAGCTCTCTCTCGAGTTTCAGTCCGCTGTAGCTTAGCCAGTCTCCGATGCGAAGCCCGGCCCCAGCGGAGCCAGAAGTAAGCCTGATGCGGGAGCGACCGGCATCTTCAGGCGCCTCAGTGCCATTTGAGAAACACTTCCACGCCGGTCTGGCCAGGTCGACGATGCCGTCGGCAACGTTGACCCTGAGGCCTTCTTGGCGCACCGTGACCGCGCCGTGGACGTACTCCACCGGGCGGTCGAGCAACAGAGCCGCAGCGATCTCGCCCGCAGAATTGGCCTGCCAAACTTCCCAGCGGCTTGGACCGTCGATCTTCAGACCGAAGCCGAGATCTGGGAGCCCCGAGGCCTCGCCGCGTATATCGGCGGTAACCGACCCCTCGAGGCCGACGCCGAGTGCCCGTACGCTGTCCACGGCCAGCCGGTCGATCTGGATCCGAACGGCGGGCTGCGCCGTCCTGGATGAAGCTCCTACAGCGGCAGCAAGACGGGACAACGAGCCGTCGAGCGCGCCGGCAGCCGCAGCCTCGATGCCAGCGCGTAGGCCTAGCCAGGCAGCCGTGACCGCGCCTCCGGCCAGGACGAGGCAAAGGGCGGTGGCGGCAGTGGCGGCCCGGAGGCGGGCGGAAAAGTGGGCAGTGGCGGGGGCCTTGTGGGCGGTGGTGGCAGTGGAGGCATCGCGTGCAGGATCGGCGAGCAGCGGCGTCTCGACGCCGGGGTCTTGATCATCGTCGACCGCGACGGCCAGGTCGCCGTCATCAATGGCTTCCGCCCCGTCTTGGGGGGTGGTTGGTTCGTTGGTGTTAGTCATTTCGTTTAATGAGGTGACACTCAAAAATTGCCATTAATCAGAGCTAAAATATTCTGCCAACTTTTTGGATTGAATTCCGTAGTCTTTGACTTAGTTTTGCTAGTGCAACAAGATTGATCTTGAAATCATGGAGACTAGATTCAAACACAGATAGATTTGGAGGGACAGAATTGTTTTTAGGTGGGTGCGAAGGTTCTTATGGCATGGAAACTGGCTACACGAATTTGAAAGGTTGGAAAGACCTGGCCTTATATTATATGCGCAGTAACACGTAGATATAAGATTCATTGCATTTGGTCTAGTTCTGGGACTGTGGAAAGGAAAACCAACATTGAGCCAATTTTGTGGCCTGTAGTACGAAAATTCCACCTGATAGCACCGACGTGTGTACAACCGTTGGTCTCACAGACTGAAGGACTTCCAATGTCCCTCTATTAAGGAAGTTGCCTAAATGAGACTTACAAGTTGTTCATTTGATGGTCGCTTGACGATGTGGGTGGGCTCTTTCCACGCCCATGACAAGACGGGCCCTGTGAGAGGACTTCTCGTAATTTTAGGAAAAGTATAGTGACGCGACAGAAGTAATAATGCTCCTATTGATGAGGGGATTGTTGGTCCTTATATAAGCTCAGTAGAGAGGAGGCGTATGAGAATGAGGCGAGGTAGATAAT
>JADGKE010000180.1:0-10154 GCA_026954515.1 Cladochytrium tenue
GGGCGGAGATTGAGTGAGGCCGGGCTGAATAATCGGGTGAGGAGGGAAGGGCCCGGCTTTAATACACGGGCCATGTGTGGCTGGGTGTTGGCTGGGGTGAGGGCTTGGCCTGTGTGAGGGAGCATGAGAGAACCAGAGAGACAATGAGAGAGTGAGACCACATTGAGAGAGAGAGCGTTTGCGTGTGTGTGTATATGTGTGTATGTGCGTGTGCGTTTGCGTCTGTGTGTGTGCTGTGCGGTTGTGAGGAAGCGGAGGGTCGGGGCTAGTGCTGCCATCATCAGCCCAGTCCGAGAATTGTCTAATGCGCCTACTGACAAACATTCTAATGGCGAGACAACACAACCGCCAGTAAAGCCCACCAGGATTTAGTCGGATTTGCTCTATTTACAAACCGATATTTGCTTTACTCTTTATACGTTTGATCTTTTACGCCTTTAGTGTGTGAATAGGATATATTACTGGCGACCGATTGCCATTGTCTGCTCTCTCTACCTTCCCCTATTCTCCTTCCTCACCCGTCCAGATGATCGACGGCGATGCTCGTATATTCAACATGTAGCCCCCCATTCCTGCACAGTATTGCGTTTTTAAAATTAAATAGCGTCTAATTTGTCTTGTTCATGCTTATGTAAGTGGGTGATCAGTTGATTTTTTTCGAGGCAATATAGCCATTGATGACGCATAGGTATCGCAGAGGTATCAGTACCTCCAGTAGAGCACCTACTTCGCCCATGTAAAATTCGGGGCCGACCTACGGCTTTTGCCTCCCGCGTGGCCAGACCACCACCTTGCTATCCACGAGCCTGCATGACACCTTTGCAGGGCCCTCAGCACCGCAGCCCTCCTGCTCGACGGCTCGCCGCCCTCCACCATCGCCCCGCTTTGTGCTGGTCGCTCGGCAACCTTGGCGCTCGGCCGAACGCGACCCACACCCACCAACCGCCCGCAATTCGCGGGGCCGGTTCATTAAACGTGAGCTGCGTGGAGACTATGACAACGTTGCTCGGCGTCGTCGCTATGCGGGTGTAATAATAGTGCCTTGCACAACAGGAACATACACGTCGGCGCAATCGTTCGAACGCCCGACACACACGCAGGGCACACAGGTACGCGAGCACACACACACACACACACACACACACACACACACACACACACACCTCTATATCCGTTATCTCACTATCTCTCACTCTTCTCACACGTACACACAAACAAATGACAGCTTGTGGCTATGCTCAGCCAAGAGTAACGCTCGGGTGGCGCCGCCACTGAGACGGAAAGCCTCCAGGCTTCATTCGGCATTGCAGCGGCTGATAAACAACCGTGCGAGAACCCCTTCCCGTTTCCTTGATTGCGCTCAGTTTTCGCACGCAACAAGCACGCAACGGAGAACATACCGACGCCTTTACACACGCTCGCTCTCTTTCGCTCTGTCTCTCACCCATACATAACAAAACATATACTCAGACACACACTTGCTCTCTCCCTAGATCTCACGGGCGCATGTCTCTTCACGTTCTCACTCGCCTGCGCACGCAGCATCTGTGAAGCACTGACAACCATTGTAGGCGCCCGCACGTATCCGTATCTAATAACAAAAAGACCAAAATGCATCAGGATACGGCAAAATTCACGGCCGATAATAACCATAGCCCTGTATGTAGCATACATGAAATATCGTGGTGTGAGGGGAGGCTATTGACAGACGGCGGACAGGTCGGCGTCCAATCGATAACAGCACGAGCCTGCCCCTCATACGCAAGCCTCACCGCAGACGTGGGCTTCCTTAAAGACTTCGGAGGAATTTCTTTTTTGTTTCCTATATCCACAAGCCCTCGCAAGCCAGCCTTTTACTCCAGCTGGTGACCTCTCCACCCGACCTTCCCGACCTTCGTGACCTTCCCGACCTTCGTGACGTAACTGCCACGTTCACTCCCTCCGTTGTTCCTCTCTTACATTGACGAAGAGCGGTATGAGCCATATCGGGCTCCAGCCGCCAGGGCGTCAACCTCATTCGCAGAACCTCAACCACCATGGCTGTCTCAGCAACGCCGACGGACGTCGGGTTCGAGACAATGCTTGCTCGCACGGAGTGACTGCTCGCCGATTGATTCGCGGCTTCACTCCTGCGCACCTCACAATCGCTCTTTGCGTTTCGGCGCTTGCCGCTGGAGTGACCTACGCGGCACCGTGGACGCAGGAGAACCGGCTGTACAACGTCAACCAGAATCCCTACGCCACGGACGCAAGCGAGTACACCTCACCGTGGCCCGGCCATGTGTATTTTCCGTCGCCAAAGAACTGGCGTGCTCAGCCGTTGTACTCCCTGTTTGTTGACCGCTTCAGCGATGGCGACCCGACCAACAACGACTTTCTGAACCAGTACGAGTCCGATGTCTACGAGGTAAAACACTGACCTGTCTTAACATTACCATACATTAAGTATGATATCTTCTATTTCCAAAAGGTCAACTTTCGTCACGGCGGTGATATCCGAGGCCTCATTCGTCGCCTGGCTTATCTATATGCCTTGGGCGTTCGCACCATACAAATGAACGGCACACCATTTTGGTCCAATGAGTGGCACGGCTACAACGCGCTCGACTTCACACTTCTCGAGAGACACATTGGTCTGGTGCAAGACTTTCGCGACTTGACCACCGCGGCGCACAACCTTGGGATATACGTGATGCTGGACTTAACCGTGGTCACGCTTGGCAACAAGCTCGTCTTTGGACAGTGAGTTCCAAAAATTTCTTTCCTTTTAGCTCAGGGCCCGGACCTTCTAACACTTTCTTCCTGAAGGTACGACACAAAGTTCGCACCGTTTTCCATGGACGGCTACGAAACGAGGTACCGCGACCCAGGCTTCAAGTATAACGACTTCTACATCAGCAACAATTGGGATCCGAACTGCACCTTTCCGTCGGTGTGGGGCAAGAATGGTTACCCGGAGGTCGTCCTGCACCCGACCAAACCAGGCTGCTATGACAGGTATGTCAATCTTCTTGTAAATAAAAAATAAGCCACTAACAATTTGATCTCTCTGACGTGCCAACCAATCAGCGACTTCAACCAGTTTGGAGATGTCGATGCATACTCTGTGACTTACCAATATCATCGCTACTTTGGCCGATTCGCTTCCGTTCAAGGTAAAATACACGGTACATTATTGACGTAATAATCGTAACATTTTTTTGTAGACCACTTAAAAGACTGGACACCGACTAATATGGCGGTTTGTCGTCCCTGCTTCTTTCAACCACATTTTGCTCATACGAATCCTCCCCCTAGCGCTTCGTCAGTCTTGCATGCATCCTCATTGAAGGGCTAGGTGGGTTATTTCAATGCAATACTCGTGAGCTGACAGCTTATCACGCTAGATATTGATGCCATCCGAATCGACAAAGGATCGCAGTTCTCGACTTATTTCTACTCTCAGTGGGCGCCCCAGGTCCGCGAGTGCGCCAAAACGTACAATAAAACAAACTTGTAAGTTATGCTCCTACCCGCAAACAATCGGCTTAGTATTTATTTCTGTTCCTTCTCCTCAAACACAACAAAAGCTGGATTACATCCGAGATGACGACCGAGGACACCCACAAGACCGCCGTGTACTACGGCCGCGGCCGCCAACCGAACCAGTTTGCCGAGAGCGTCGACGATGTGTTCCTTCAGGTCGCTGGGAACTACAGCACCGCCCCAACTTTCAACGGCGAGCTCAAGCCATTCATTTACGGGACAGGAGTCTCGATGGTGGATTCTTCAAACTACCACTATCCGTAAGGGCTATATTAAAAAAATCTCCTGTCTCTAATATCATTCATTTTCTTTGCTTTCAAAAAAAGGATCTACTTTGCCGTGTGCTACCAGTTGATGGGGAACCAGCAGACTGACGTGATTTACAACTACCAAGCCGCACTCATGGCCGATGACATGTACAACCCAACAACCGGCCAGTTGGATATTCGTCACGTCCTAGGCATCACAAATGGAGATATATTCCGATGGCCAGTCGTCCAGAATGGAATCGCTGTTGCCCGTGTTGGATACTTTCTCACCATGATAGTGCTCTCCGGTGTTCCTGGGGTAGGTGGTTGCAATTTGGTTGTTGTTTCGCTCACTATTTAATTGTTATTTGAAAGGTGTACTATGGCGAGGAGCAGGATTTTGCTGTCATTGATGGAAGCGGAACAGTACAATACGTCTAGTAAGTTTTCAAACCAGCAACGCCGCGTCACTTAAGTTGTCTGACTCTGTCTGCAGCGGAAGGCAACCCATGAGCTCCAACATCGGCTGGAAGGTCCACGGCTGCTTTACTGAGGCGCCACTTTTCGCCCAGAGCAAAGCTTTCAAGTTTCCGCCGTTATTCGACAACCGAACCATCCAGGCCTGCGAGGTATGTATCAATGCCAAACCTTCATCGCTTACTCATCTTCAAAAACAAACGAACAAAAACAAAAAAAAACAAAAACGAAAAAAAAAATAATAACATCAGGACGACGGGCTGGGACTGGACCACTTTGACCCGACACACCCAAGCTTCGTGTTCCTGTCGCACGTGCTATGGGCCAGGGCGGCGTACCCGGTGCTGGCGGACGGTCTGCAGATCAACACGCTGAACCGGAACTACAAGAACGCAACTAACTTCACCGACTACATGACCAGTGTCAGCAAGCAGTACCACCCACAGCAGCTGGTGCTGAACACGACCACAGTTACCGACTCGGACGCGCTCGTATGGATGTTGTACTCCAACTACAACCAGTCGTACACCTACACTGGCAGCTGCCGCACCAACCTCACTGACGGCATCATGTCGCCGTTTTCTGTCAACACGACAGTCAAGAACATCTTCCCGCCCTACGACACGATCACACTGACCACGGCAAACACGACAGGGTACGGCTGCCTGACGTCGCTGTCCATGTCGGCAGGCTTCTGGTTCGGCGCGTACGTCGAGCAGTCAAAGTGGGTCCGCCCGCCGCCGCGCATGGTCGGCTTCTCGCCGGGCCACGACCAGCGGCTGATGTTCAACGCCACCGCTTCCAGCGGCAAGCAATCTGTGCCGTTGACGTTTGCGTTCTCGACCGAGATGGACTGCCAGTCAGTGACGGCGGCGATATCCTTCTCGGGATACCCGACGGCGCCAGGCGGGCTGGATCCGAACGTGGCTGTGACATGCGGGGCGACTTCGCTGACGCCGGTGCCGTACCACGGCACGACAACCGGTGTGTGGCAGTGGTCGGCGAGCCTGCTTCTGGGGGAGGGCACGGCGGAGATCACCATTGGGACCGGCGCGAAGAGCACGGACGGGGATTCACTGACTGTGAGTATTTGTCGGTATTGCCCGACTTTTGTTTGTGATGGACTGTATTATTGGAGGATGGGAGGTGGTGCCTGATGTGCATTTTTGGATCCCCGTCCTCACAACCTTTCATTTAACATCGTTCCTAGGCACCCATCTCAGTGATGCTCCGTCTCGGGAGCGCACGCAACCCCCTCGTGTTTGGCGGCACGGACATGTATGACCCTCAGCTTGTGCAGCAGACTGGCAGCGGCCTGGTCCTGGCGCATGCGGCTGTCGGAGCTGAGATGTTCCGGGTATCTTACAACTTTATGCGCAACTTTACGGCGTGGCAGAACTACACAGGTACACCGAGCGCTTTGGATGCTTCGCAGTTTGACGGTGCCAAGCAGGTTGCAGTGCAGGTGAGAGAGACTCTTGCATTCTTATCGAGAATTCGCTTCATGGGGACAAGCGGTGGGAGGCGAGGTAGCGCAAACTGTTAGGAGGCGAGGTAGCGCAAACTGTTAACAGCCCTTCCTTCTTCCCCACCACCCGCATTATCACAATGCAGTACTGGTCAAGCATGACCGGCAGTGTGGCACACATCGTCCGATGCGAGATTAATAGCGGTAACAACGCCGTCCCAGAGACCTCGGCGGCGCGGTTCGGCAGCCTTGGAATCTACGGCGACTTCAACATCTTTGGCTTGGACAAGTTCATCCGCAACATGTTTTCGCACACTGGGAATGGGATATGGCAGCTTCCGCTGATGCTGTCTACCGATGCCTCGATCTACTTCATGACGAACGATGTCGCCATGTACGGAGACTTCGACAATGACAGCGTCTTGGACAGACAGGACCCATCAAGCTTAGGTGCGTGGTCTTGGCTTGATTTAGAATACCTGATTTCTAATCACACCTATCCAGCTGGTATCACGTACTACATCCCGCCACCTGCGGACGGCTACGCCTCATGGCTCGTCGGCGTCAACGACCGCACCCGAATTGTCTTCCTGCAACCTTACACGCCGACGTCCACACTATGGGTGCTATACGTCGCGTACGCTATTGGGCCAGTCCTCCTTGCTATGCTCGCCTTCTTCGCGTACAAAGTCAACTACGGTATCCGGCACGTGCGCGGCGAGGGAAAAACGGTGTTGCAATTCCCGGACGCCGTCCAGGCGTTGATGAACCCGGCCGTCAAACCGTACACAGGCGGAAGCGGGAGGATGCCGGCCGAGTACCGTGCGGGCAAGAGGCTGAGGATGCTGATGGGGACGCTGGAGTACAAGATCCCGGAGTGGGGCGTCAAGGTGCGTGGTTTCTGCGGCAACTGTTTGGTAGCCAACTTTCCTCCACTCGCTGTCTTGCAGGTTCAGATCGGCGGACTGGGTGTAATTGCCAATATTTTCGCCGAGCACTACACAAACGAGGCGTGCGTATATATTTCTCCTAGCATTAAATCGACGGTGGGACTAATTCATACCCACCTTCCCTGTACACCGACTCCTTAGCGATCTTATCTGGGTTATTCCACGGGTCGGCGACGTCGAGTTCCCCGAGGGCCAGGGCCAGGCGGATCTCCCGATCCCGGTGACCATCTTCGGCAAGGTCCTCATCGTCGATGTGCTCCGCTACGTCCGAGGTCCCGTCACGTTCTACATTCTCGATGCTGATGTGTTCCGAAAGAACACCAAGGCAAAGTGAGATTCACACTACGTGCCACCCTCCCCTCCTGCGCCACTCGAAAGAGGCGTTGTTGTCACGAACCGCCCTCTGTGCCACTTTCTTCTTTCTCTCAACTCTCCCTTTCTGACGTCTCTCTTGACCAGTCCGTACCCGTCACGCATGGACGATGTCGAGTCGATTACCTTCTACTCTGCGTGGAACCAGTGCATCGCGGCGATCGCCATGCGGTCAAACCCTGACGTGATGCACATCCAGGACTACCACGGCGCCGTGGCACCACTGTACCTGCTGCCGGCGACAATCCCGTGTGCCATGTCGCTGCACAACGCCGAGTTCCAGGGCCAGTGGCCGTGCCGCGACGCCAAGGAGCGCGAGACGCTTGCGGCCGCGCTGAACCTGCCGGTCGACGTGCTCAAGGCGTACCTGATCATGGGCACCACGGTCAACTTTGTGCACGCCGGCGCCGTGTACATATCGCGCCACCAGCGCAGCTACGGTGTAATTGGCGTGTCGGATGTGTACGCCGGCAGGGCTTACAAGCGATACCCTGCGCTGTGGACACTTTGGAAGGGCGTGCAAGGTATGACATCTCTTCGAGACTGGATATCGGACCCCTTCATACTCGCTTTATATACCACACCCGTGCAAACTCTCTCCGTCTCTAACTCTTTCTCCCCCCTCACTCTCACTATCCATGTCTTTCAGGCTTAAATAATCCGAACCCCGGAGACGTTGGTGCTGCCCCCGTCGAGATCGAGACTGTGGACGACGAGGAAAAGGCACAAAACAAGAAGTTTGCTCAGGAATGGGCCGGCCTGAAGGTGGATCCCGACGCCGACCTCCTCGTGTTTGTTGGCCGGTGGTCGTACCAAAAAGGCGTCGACATGATCGCAGATTTGGTAAGGCAGCTCGTCACCAAATCAGGGTCCCCGTTGGCGACTGGGAAACTGACATGATTGCTTTGAATAGACGCCAAAGATATTCAAAGAGTTCCCTAAAGCGCAAATGATCTGCATCGGGCCGACGATCGACATGTACGGCAAGTTCGCAGCCATCAAGCTCGAGAAGCTGATGCAGGAGTACCCCGGGCGGCTCTTCTCCAAGCCCGTGTTCACTCAGATCCCGCCTCAGATCTTTTCGGCGACTGACTTTGTCCTGATCCCGTCGAGAGATGAGCCTTTTGGGTGAGAACCACAGATTCAACGGAAATAATTTACGATGGCTGACCGAATCTAACAATGCTTTTGCCAAACCTTAGGCTCGTCTCGGTCGAGTTTGGAAGGAAAGGCGCGCTGGGAATCGGGTCGCTTCTCGGCGGCCTGGGCAAGATGCCCGGCTGGTGGTACCCGGTCGAGTCATCCGAGACTCCGCACCTATACAAGCAGTTTTTAATGAGCGTGCGGCAGGCGCTGCGGTCGACGCCAAAGGAGCGCGCGCAGATGCGCGAGGTATCTCGCAAGCAGCGGTTCGCCGTTGAGGAGTGGGTGCGACAGACCAAGGTGCTGCACATGGGGGCCCTACAAGCGGCGTATGACGGCAAGAAGAACGCCGAAAAGGTGGCCGAGTTCCGCAGCATCGCTGAGCGCGAGGAGGCGTACGCCGAGTCGGTGCGGTCTGGCAGCGTCAGCGTCGCTATCCCGGGAAGCGGTGGTGGTGGCGGCAGCGACTTCGACGCTGTGGTACCGCTGCCGAGGATTTCCAGCTTCGTGTCCCTGGCGCCGAGCACGAGCGGACCACCGACGCGCGCCCCAACACCGCAGATGCTGTCGCCGGAGTATGGCTTGCAGCCGCGGCACCGGGTGGCAAGCAGCAGCACGTTGAGCCCGGGGCTGTCACGTTCGGGAAACCGCAGCTCAGTGGCGCTTTGGTCACTGGGAGAGCTGTCGCCAGGTTCGGTTGTTGGGCGGATAAGCACAATAGCAGGAGGGTCGGTGGTGGGGCGGATGAGCTCGCCTCGGCCGACGACGACGTCCGAGTCTGCTCCGGCCGCGTCCAATTCGGACGCGGCGGTGTCAGACGCATCCGACGACGACGACGACGACGGTGACTCTGAGTCGCTATCGGTGCTGGAGATAAGCAGCCGGCGACTACGCGAGGAGCTCCAGCCGTCGGATCTCTTTGACCCGACGGCGACGTACGGGTTCCTGAGGACCGAGGCCTACTTCAACGACCAGGACGGTGCGCTGGAGAAGGAGTTCAAGGTGCTAATGGACCGGCTCGGTGGTGGCGGCGCAGAAGGTGTCGGCAAGAAGATATCGCCCGAAGCGTCGATCGGCGTCCTCAGCATCGATGCGGTGCTGGTAAAGGGCCGTCGTAAGTACTACCACAAGACGTGGAAGGAAGAGTACGACAGTGCAAAGAACCTGATTGCACGTGCGGTGCAGTACCGGTTCGGGAGCTGGCCGGTCTATGTGTTCATTATGGTAAGGAGTTGGGCCACTTCATAACACCTTGTTAACACCAAATACGCTCATATCAAAAAAAAAATAACAAACAAACAAACAAACAAAAACCAGGCGTTCGGGCAGCTGATTGCCGCCAACTCTTACCAGATCGTGCTGCTGACCGGCAACAGCACCTACAGCGATCTGTTTTTCTACATTGTTGGCAGCATTTTTGTCGGCGGGACAGTGGTCTGGTGTCTGTTATTCCGATGGCTGCGGTCGTACCAGCTGCTGTCGCTGCCGTTTATCGTGTACGGCTTGGCATTCCTGCTTGCGACGCAGTCGTGGCGCGGCCTGGGCTTTGAGAACAGTGCCATCTGGCTCTACACGTTCGCGTCGAGCAGCGGGCCGCTGTACCTGTTCCTGAAGTAAGTAGTTCGCGGTCACGGTGGTGGTGGTAATAGTGGTGGTGGCACCTATCTCGTCTGATACCCTCCGAGTGCTGAAATACATTCGTCCACTCTTTTCGTGCACGTCATTTCCTTTCTGTCATTAACATATGTCCTCCTCCTCCTCCCCATAGCTTCGGCGAGGACGTCGGCACTTTCACATACGTGTGGGCGGTCCGTGCTCTGTCGATCGACGCGTTGCGGCAGATTGTCTCGCTCGGGCTGTGGTACTATGGCAACCAGGACCCGACTTACACGCAGACGCAAGCCGGCGTGACGGGCGGGCTTGCAGCCGCATGCTTCCTGTGCAGCGCGCTGCTTTTCTTTGGTCTGCCGG
>JADGKE010000182.1:0-10074 GCA_026954515.1 Cladochytrium tenue
GGCCAGCAGCTCGCGCACGGCATCGAGCGCTTCGGCTACGCGGCGCCGCACGGCCGCCGGGGCCGCGCCCAGCGCGCAAGCGAGCGCGCTGACGTCGTCGTCGTCGCAGTCGTTGCCCCCTGCCGCAGCCATTGGCAAGGTTGGTGCCGACATGGATGGCGCCAACCAATCGACCGGAAGCCGGAATAGAAGACCATTCCGGAAGTATTCAAAGCCACCTTTTGCTTCGGCGACCCTCCACCGGCTCATCCCCTCGCTTGCATCTGTTCCCATCCATCCTCTCCCCCATTTAAGACAGCTGCGCAGTTGGAAGGAATGTGTTTTGAGTTTCTGGTCGACAGCTGGCGCAAATAAATAATTCGGCTGTAGGTGAAAGTGGGAAGCGGTATGGGGTCAAAATTGAGAAGAGGGTAGAAATGGGAGAGGAGTAAGACGCCGTGATCCGGGAAACAGATCATGTCCGTATCGAGAAGAGTCCATAAAAATTCGCAAGGTAGAAAGAAAGTTCATCAGACGAGCACACACCGACGATGGCCACAGTACTACTCGCGCTCGTGGTGAAGCGTGGATCTATACCTCCGAGCGCGTTTGGATGTTGCGCAACTGATACTGTATCCGACACCGGAAGCGATATCGTGGACAAACCTGCTTTGTGGGATAGTGAGGGATCGCGTCAACGAACTGTGAGGCGCGGGCTTGGCGGCGCGGAGGGCAACCTCAAGGGCAGCTGCAGCGGCGTGACGAGATTGATGGGACCACAGAGACTGCGCTGTGTCGTCGGTTGGTCGCCGTCAGCGACGAGGCGGCCGTTGATTCTCAGCAGCGCAGCGGCGGCTGCGGCTATTGCAGCCGCCTGGGCGCTGGTCCTATCGTGGATACCGTTGGTGCCTGCGGAATGCAAAGGAAACTCTTCCGAGCGGCGAGTGATTGCTGGTGCTTCGTCTAAGCCCTTGCGGCTGATTTGCGCATGTTCATGGATGCTTGGGGTTCTCTCTCGGTGAGCAACGACAATTTTCTCAGCGGGAGCCACCACATCTTTCGCGGTCTTACTGAATGTATCAGCTGACTCCACTGTGGACTCTCCGATTTCGGAAGATGCGTCAAACATGGCGATGCAAGCACCCGGCGAACCGCCCAAAGGGGGGCAGCTGTCGGGTCCAGATAGCGACCAGTAGCTTTGACCAGGGCGAGAGACTCATCATAATTATCCGCCATCACCCCCACAGCCATTTTGGAACCCATCGCGAACGTCAAAATCCCCGGCGATGGTGAGGCTGCAGCCAGATTTGATACAAAAATCGCCACAGCTCTAGTTCGCCAAGACATCTTCGTAATTGCGGTTCCATTGCAGATTAAAGTTTATGGCACTTCAGCGGATATGTCCGCTCCGAGCCGAGGATTCTTGGCGCAGATTCTCAAATTCGGAAGCGGTGCAGCTGCTCTGGCGGTGGTGTTATCAAAATCGTGATTCAAGCTGATGTGCGCAAGGCCATTGGCAAAGAGACACCAAGTACTCGAATCTTAGTAATGCTGTCGCACCGAGGTCTCACCAGCTGCTAACTCGCAAGGCTTTTTGAATTCCCACCGCTCCCGCTCCTGTCGTCGCTTCGCTCCCTAATTTTTCCTATGCTTGTTGTGAAGGTTTGCCGTCCCCAGAGATGAGGGCACTTTAACCAGAGTGTACTCGTTCTGCTTTGTCGTACTGAAACATGCTAGAGTAAGACCTTCAGACAGCGAGATAGTTGCAACGAGCACCAACTTCGATCGACCGATCCTCTTTGCGTGGCTGTTGTTAGTGGATGAAGATGGGGGATGGGATGATGATGGGATGTGTTGGTAGTTGGGGCGACAGAGGCCAGAAATTTAGGGAGGAAAACACCGGAACCAAAGACAGACCAAACAAACCAAACTAAACCAGCCCAGAGAGCTGCAGCACAAGCAAGCAAGTCGCCCAGGTTGCACCCACAACCCACACACCACCCCCAACCATGGACAACGGTGCTTCCACGCTCACGGACGACTTTGGCGGCGCCGCGACCCTCGCGATGCCCCAGCTTCTGCCGCTGCCCGCCGACGCTGTCGCCATTGACCCCGCACACGAGCTCGAGTTCCGCCGCCCCTTCTCCGCCGTTGTGAAGCAGGTGCTCGTCATCAGGAACACCCTCCGCACCGACTCGATCGCATTTAAGGTCAAGACTACCGCCCCCAAGCAGTACCTGGTGCGCCCCAACTCGGGTTGCGTCGCCCCAGGGGCCTCAACGGAGGTGCACGTTCTGCTGCAGCCGATGAAGGAGGACCCACCGGCTGACTTCAAGTGCAAGGACAAGTTCCTGATCCAGAGCGTGCGTGTGCCGCCCTCGCGCTCCGCTGCCGCCTCCTTGGACACCGCCGCTTTGGCGGAGCTATGGACATTTGCCGAGCACGCCAAACGCGCCGATCCCGATGTGGTCTCTGAGAGGAAGCTGCGCTGCGTGTTCCTGCCGGCTGGCTCCGCCGCATCTGGCCCTGCCGACACCCCCATCCCTTCCGATGGCGCTGCTGCCGCCACCCCCGTACCTGCCCCTCTCCCAACCGCCGCCGGCGCTCAGCGTCCCGCCGACGTTGGCGATCGCGAGCTTCGAGAGGCCCGCGAGACGATCCGGAGGTTGACCGCTGCGTGCGAGGGCTACAAGGCCGAGATCGAGCGGCTCAATCTCCTCCGGCAGCGGCGCGTTGGCGCCGGCGCCGGCAGTGCCTCCGAGGACGCCGGCAGCCGTGGCGCTCGCAGGGCTGGCGGCGGGGCTGCTGGATTGGCCCTGGCCCAGCCGACAGCCGGCCTTAACGTGCAGGTCGTTGCCATTATTGCCCTGCTCGCTTTCCTGCTTGGCGTGTACTTGTTCTGAGCCGAAAAGAAACTGCGGGGCGTCGTGATGTGCCACCGGATCACCTTTCTTTTATCTCGGCCCTCACCACTCTCCCCTATATCTCTATTTCCCTCACCGCCTCCTCCTAAACCCGCCTCACCCCACTCGCCCCGCCACCATCTTTTCGTTTAACGCCCTGGTTGAGCGATCAGCGACCTGATCTGGGCTCGGACTATGGTTTCGATGTGGATGGATTTCCATGGGTCGCCACCTCTTTCCCAATCTCTTGTCCGGCCTCTTTCGAAGCCCCTGCCGCCCTTTCCACCCGCAAAATGCTATTGCTCAAGAAGATGTTCAGCTTGCTCATAGCACGTCGCGTCCGACTTGTACCACCCCCCTTCCCTTCTGTTCGTTTTTTTATTTCTTTCACTACGCTCCTTCGCTCTCTTTCCTCTCCCTTCCCGCCGCCGCCGCACCGCCGCTCTTCACCCCTCCATCTCTGCCAACCCTTCCCGCACTTATTGCACCCTCGACTTCCTCCGACCGACTTCATAGCCTTGCCCTTTCCTACCCCTCCCCCCTCCGACCGAAACTGGCTAAGTTAGAAGTGCGGTGCAGCCGTGACGTGCAACTGAAAAATCAGCAAAATAACGCCGTCGACTATGTCGACCACGGCCACCACCACCACCGCAGTCGATCTTGCGCGCAGAGCCCTCGCGTCGTGGGATCGGCCACTGACCCCGCCCCCTCCAGCAGCTGCGGCTCCCGGCGGTAGCGCCGTCGGCAGCGTCTCCGCAAACGCGCCCGCGACTGGCCGCTCCTACCTGTTTGTGTCTTCAGTGCTTGCTGGCGACCCCCTTGTCCTTACTCATAGTATGTCCGCTTTCGATGCCTTGCTCTTTCCTCCCTTGGCTTTGTTAGATTCGACCACCTGCGCCAACTTAGAGCGACCGACCGTCGTGGGTACGAGCGGACCGTGCAGGCAACCGTGTACGTGGCTGTGCGAGAGTGTGTACGGGGGCGGCTGGCCGAAAAGCACGCCGCGCTAAGTATCCGCGACCTCTATGGCGAGTTCGCGATCGACCCGGCTGAGCCGGACCTACCGACCCCGCAGTCACCCGACCATGCCGATGCCCGTTTCGTGCCCAGCGTCATCGCTGACGTGCTCTGGCAGTTCTACGTCGCAGCCGAGGAGCCAGACAACTCAGCTTCCGGATCCACAGCGACTCAGGGCAGTGCGACCGGCTCGAGCGCCGTGCTAGAGGACCGTCGCCGACTGATCGATCTTGGGCGGCATCTTTTGGTAAAGTCTTTGTGAAATAGCACCGTGTGCTTGCCCCATTGACTTTTTTTCCTGGGCCCTGACAGGGACTTCGGTTCATGTCCCATGCACTCCTGAAAGAGCGCCTGGAGCCGGAGAACCTCGAGGCCATAGGCCTGATTCCATCGCATGTGGCGTTCAAGAGAAAGTCGATTAGAATGAACACCGCGATCCTTTACAAGCAGCAAAAGTTCAACCTGCTGCGCGAGGAGTCGGAGGGGTTCTCTATGCTGGAGACGCACGTCGCGAGCAATCTGCTGTCGCCCTTGGACACTTATATGCAACTCTACAAGGGAAAGAAGACAGTCCAAGAGATTCTTGCTTTGCGAGAGGAACACCTCGGTCAGCGTGTCGAATTTGTCCTGCACTGTGTGACATCGCTCATCGGGTACTTCGACCTGAGCCCGAGCAAGGTACTGGACGTGCTCCTCGACATCTTCATCGCAAATGTCACGGACAACTGGGATTTCTTTGTCCGTCTCCTTGCCGCGGGCCCCTGGAAATCAAAGGAGATCTCCAGGCGCGTGAAGCGAGGCGAAGAGGAGGTCGAAGTGAAGGAAGCGGAAGGAAACTACGTCTGTGGCCAGATTCTCGGCTTCAAGTTTGACTACTACAACCGCGTTGCGCCACCCACCCAGAACACTCCCGCGCAACTGTTTTGGGTTACGTCACTGCTGGTAAAGCATAAACTGGTGAGATTGGACGACGTCTACCCTCATCTGTGGCCACCAGAGGAGGACGTCGAGAAAGAGTACAAGGAATACCTTCACCAGATAAATGAGAGCCTGAGCGGGGCTGGACGATTCAATGACTCCAAGGTAAATACCCACTTTTGAAGCATTTTGGGGTCCCTTGTTCCCGCTAATTTTGCGAAGCTTGCAGATGCGGGTGCTCTTGGGGATGAGGGTCGGTACGTTGCAAGGGAAAAAGCCTCGGAACCTCCAGCCCCCGAGCAGAAACCCACAGTCAAACCGTCAAAGCCAGGAAAAAGGACGAATCAAAAGGCGTTGCTTGCCGCGCATTTGATTGCTGTTGGCGATATTCCGACCGCGCGATTGATTTTGGATCGGCATCCGACGCTTTGCAATATGTGCCCTGAGATTGCCGACTACATGTGCCGTTGCCTTCACGTGATAATCGAGCCTGTGTACAAAGAGATCCGCCCAACGCGGAACTTCGCGACGAAACCAGCACCAGTCCGGGAGTATATCACGGTGAACACTCTCAACCCGAGGCTGTGTCAGATATTCGAACGCGTTATGGTCGGAAGAAGAATAACTGTGCCGCGGTACAAGTTTTTCTATGACCGTTGGACAGAGACTCTTCCAAAGTGCAACGAACTCGATACCCTCTTGCGAGTGCTTAGACCCCTGTTAACTTACGTTGGGGCAAACCTCACTCGCGACATCCTTTTGACTGGAAAAATCATAAGAATTGGACGAACCCATGTCTCGTCGGTACGTTTCGCGCTACGCTTCGCGGCGGCATTTCCTGTCAACTTACGTTCCGCCGGCTCAGACGGACGATGAGCGCGTCAAGAACGTCTGGCTTTCAATCATCGCCCAGTCGCTTTTTCCGGCGTTGTCGTTGACGGAACACAACCCGGGATTGGCCAACGAGCTTTGGTCGCTGGTGAAACTCTTTCCGTACGATCGCCGTTACGCGCTCTACGGAGAGTGGAAGCAGCACACGTATAGCGTGGTACCCGAGCTCCGGTTTGCAAAAGCAGGTTGCGTTCGTGATTCGAAGTACATTATGCGGTTAGTGTCTGGAGTGCTTAATATTGTCATCTGATTCCATCTTGTCCAGACGCCTGTCAAAGGAGACGACGAAGCAGTACGGCCGGTACATAGGAAAGGTTGTTCATTCAAACCCTGTGATTGCCTTCACCGTCATTCTCGAGCAACTCCAAGCATACGACAACCAGATTCCCTTTGTGGTCGACGCATCCCGTTACCTCACGGAAATGTCGTTTGACGCCTTTGCGTTCGTGTTGATCGAGTCTCTGTCGATGGGCAAGGAGCGCCTCCAACCGGGCGGAACTGGCGTTCGCCCTTGGCTGAAGAACCTTGCCACATTCGCTGGCAATGTCTTCCGCAAGCACCCTATCGAACTCCCCGGTCTCCTCCGGTACCTCTTTTGCCAGCTCGCGTCACGGAACACGCTTGATCTTGTAGTACTTCAAGAGCTCGTCGGGCAGATGACGGGCGTGAAGCCGGTGGACGAGGCGACCGACGTGCAGCTGGAGGCCCTCGCAGGCGGGGAGACGCTGCGACGCGAGGCGCTGTTTCTGGAGACGGCCCGTCTTGCCCGGAAGGGAATTCTTCGGCTGGTCAAAGCCCTTTCGGAGATCGACCTCGGATTGCCGCTGGCCATCATCCTGGGCCAGCTGCGCAAGGACGACGTGTTTGCTAACGACGCTTCGGAGCTAAAAGTTATCGGGTGGATGCAGGACAATGTAAGACAAGACGGCCGGGTGATTGGGAGATGTATAGAGCACGCTATCGTCCTCTTCCGTACTCGCGCTTGCAAAGACGAGTTTGATGACGATGCCCTACATACAACCCCAGTGATACGGGACCATGTTCCACACTTAGTCTCCTACTCATTGCAAGCACCTTTATTGTGGTCATCTGACTGATCCCCAACAGGTGCAACGGTCTTTGATCCAGTATGTCGAATTTTTGTCTACCTCGGTTGACAAAGATGTGTACGCCGGACTAGTGCCCGAAATTGATGCGCTATGCGTCCAGTACCGGCTTGACCCAGAGGTAGCCTTTCACATCCTTCGACCCAAGCTCTCGTGGCTGATTCAGGTTGGATGGCTTTGTCGGAAGGCCATTGTTATTACTCTGACCAACTCCTCTTTGCAGACCAGCGATAGCTTAGCGGAGAGAAGCAAGACCACTGCCGGCAAGAAAGCCGATGCAAACGGAGAACCCACTGGCGACACCCCAAGCGGAGTGGAAGTCTGGCATCCCGCACTCGCGGCCACAATCGAGGCTGTGAAGGCAGTCGCCCCGGCCAGCCTCTGGGCCGTGGTGGCACCGCAGTTCTACGTTACGTTTTGGCAGCTGTCGCTCTACGACGTGTTCACGCCGGTGGCGAGGTACAAGGGCGAGATAGCAAAACATCGCGGTGTCCTGGATGCGCTCGATGCCGACAAGGCGGACCCGGCGTCGCTCGCCGGCCTTCGGAAGAGGAGGGAGCGCGAGCGCGCCGCCGCTATGGTCCAGCAGCTTGAACGCGAGATGAGGGCGCAGACCGATGGCGCCGCGAGGGTCCGGCGCAGGCTGCAACGTGAAAAGGACTTCTGGCTCGTCCCCCGTGAGTGTTGCAACCCTCCCCTTCCGGTGGCACAAATTCTCTGACGGTTTCTGTGCTCCGTTGTGTTTCCCCTTTCCGCAGCCACGAATTGCGATATGAGACTATATCGGAGAGATGTAACCGATGTGTTCATGCAGTACTGCCTGTTTCCACGATGCTTATTCTCTCCAAGTGATGCTATTTTCTCGGCGCGCTATGTTCTCTTGCTGCATTCACTGGGGACGTTGAACTTTTCAACCATATCGCTGTACGATAAGGTTGGATTTTACTGCCTTTGTCGACAGTTTCTCTCTGACCCAGGGCTCTTTCAACTCTTTGCTTTCCTGGCTTTTTAGATCTTCGACCGAAATATTTTGCAGAGCATGATCTTTCTTTGCACGGAGGTCGAGGCGAACAATTATGGTCGCTTCTTGAACGAACTTTTGGCGCCGCTTACAGCCTGGCACAAGGACAAGGAGCGGTATCGCAAGGAGGCGATTGGCGACAATCTGTCTGGATTCGCCTTGAAATGGAGTCCGAACACCGATGGGAAGACCCCAGAGTCGGACCTGCTCTCGTACGAGGAATTCTGCAGCGCCATATACAAATGGCACGCGAAGTTACTCAAGGCCACGCTGATGTGCTTCGAATCGACCGAATTTGTCCAGATTCGCAATGCCATCATCATCTTGGACAAGGTGCGAGAAAACTACCCAGTCATGCGGCAACAGGGCCTCCAGCTTGAGGCTGCCCTCAAGAAAATTTCGGAGAACGAGAGCAGGCAGGACCTCAAGCTGCTCGCTACGGCGTATTCCGGTCGCCTGAGGAACATGAGCAACACCTGGATAAGCGTGGATTTGTTCAAGCACGGTAGAGACCCATCGCTTCCGCCGTTGGAGCGTCAATCTGAACCTCTACCGGCGACTGTGCCTCCTCCGCCTGTTGTGACCTTACCTCCCCAAGAGAACCGACCTGCCAATCTTCCTCCTCGCCCACAGCCGACATCCGCGTCGGGCGACCCCAAAAGGCCGAACCAAGGCACCGAGCCGGATATTCCAAAGAAACCCGCCGCACAACCCGAGGGTTCTAAGAAACCTGCCGGACAGCCCGAGATCGCAAAGAAGTCTGCTACGCAAGATAACACCGGCGGTGCGGATGGAAGCTCCGTTGAGCCAGGCGAGTACCGTGAGTCACAGGGCTCTACGGACAGACGTGAAAGGAAGAACGATCGGCAAGATGGGCACTCGCGGCGGGCAGACGCAAACGCCAGGACAAGCTCACCCCAGATTCGCGACGGAAGAGAGAGTGGGACCGGCACACCGACAACTAGGTCGCGTAGGGAGCCCGGAGAGATTTCCGACTCCACTGCGGCCAAGACGTCCTCAGCACGCGGCGACAGAGACAGGCAAGCGCAGTCAGACCCTCTGACCCGACTTCGAGAGTCTGCTGTCGCGTCCCGTTCAGCACGACGCGGAGACAGTGCGGACTCCGGATCGAAGGAAGCACTTACGTCAGCGACATCGGCTTCCACCAGGGATTCCCCAAAAGATCCTCGTTCCGTGGCTCGCTCCGACGAGAAGGCTTCGACGACGGCTGCGTCCGCTGCCGCGACCGACAGCCCTAAAGTTGGCAGTACCGCGGTGAGAACGGACGAGAACGGTGTGACACGCTCGCCGGCTGTGACGCCGTCACGGGCTAGGGACTCGGAAAGCGGCGGCCGTCAGCGGCAGGTGCATGAGTTGCCCGATGCGCCAGGTCGGCGGCAGCCAGCGAAACCGGCCGCTGAGACCGACTCCTCGAAAGCCCAAACTCCGCCTGGCAATCGAGATGGCTCCGCGGCACCGCCTCCTCCTCCGCCGCCTCCACCTCGGGGCATCATGGACCGTATCGGGCGCCGGACGGAAGGGTCGTCATCGTCAGTGTCCGGCCGGGCCAGTGAGGACGGTCGCGCGGGCAGCGGCACCGGGTCCGGGGGTCACCTGCAGCAGCACGAGCGGGTGTCGCCGCCGCGGAAGGACAGCGAGGCCCGTGAGCGGGAGCGAGACCGAGCGGCGCAGCGCGACGGTCGCGAACGCGAGCGCGGGGAGCGCGGCGCAAAGGATGGCGAACGCGACAAGGACCGCGAGCGCGCAGCACGTAAATCCGAGAGCGGCGGCGGAGGCGGCGGAGATGACGCGGGCAGCGGTGGCAGGCGTGAGCACGCTGGGGACCGAGAGCGCGAGCGGCCGGACCGTGATCGCGAGCGGGAGCGCGACCGCGACCGTGACCACGAGCGGTCGGGCAGGGAGCGGGACCGTGACCGCGACCGCGACCGTGAGCGGCGCGAGCGGCGGCGCAGCGAAAAGGTGAGGCGGTTTCTATAATCTTGACGTTTCTAACCTCCTTGCTTGCTTGAAGGAGTCTGCTGACGAGGACCGTCACCGCAAGCGGGATCGCGATTCGGGCGGGGCGGCGGGGAGCGTGGGTGCGGACCGGGAGGCAAAACGGACAAAGCAGGCGGAAGGTTAGTGTGGGAGTTATGGGAGCGGAAGTGGGGGGAGAGAAAGGGAGATTGGGAGGGAGAGAGGGAGATTGGGAGGGTGAGAGGGAAAGAGAGGGGAGGGA
>JADGKE010000183.1:0-10057 GCA_026954515.1 Cladochytrium tenue
CGCAATGGCTATAGTCGGTATCTGGGCCTAGCTGTCGCTTCGCTTGCGCCCGCCCCCTTTCCCCCTTTCCTCCTTTCCTTCTTGCCGACCCCGTCCACTTTGGCCTCACTCTATCTTAAACCTCCCTCGTCTCTCTTTCCTTTCTCCCGCCCCGCGACTCGTTCTACCCCCCGGGCGGGGTGCCGGCGGTGGGACCGGCGCCGGCGGCCCAGAGGGCGCAATGGGCCGCGGTTGCGGCGGCTGGGGCGGGTGTGGTGGTGGCGGCGGAGTCGTCGTCCGGGTCGGCAGTGAGAGGGTCGCCGGCGCCCAGGACGCGCGAGGCGGTGGGTGCGTCGACGTCGTCGTTGTCATCGGACGCGACGGCGCCGTAAAACGAGGGGACGGAAGCGGACGGGCGCAGGGTAGGAGGGCGGTACAGGAAGGTGGTGAGGTTCTGGACGCGGGAGGCGAGAGTCTGGGCCTGCGAGTCGGTGAGGACCGAGTCTCGGCGCGGGCCGCCGGGTCCGTCGGGCGTGGCCACCTGCAGGTGGCGGAAACTGACCAGGCCCATGGCGGCAATGGAGATGGCGACGAGTAACATTTGGCCGTAGAGGCCGACTGTTTGGCGGGTTGGTGTGGTGGTCAGCGATGGGCGGGGAAGGGGCGCAAGTTGGAAGGAAGGGTGAAGATGGATTCTGATGGAAGAAAGGGGGGGGAGGGGGTCCGCCACTCAACTGAGTCGCCAGAAGGCAAAGTTCCATACAAACGGGTCATCCGCAAGGCATTGAGCGCCAACCGCGATCCGGAAGTGGCTCAACCAGAAGTAAACGCTTTGAGTTGGAAGGGTTAGGAGGGTCAGTTGAAATAGATAGAGCGTCGTCCGTTTAGGATGAGAAACCTTCCCTCCTATCCCTAACACGCGCCACATTCTACCCACTAATACCCACAATCCGACAGCAGACAGCACGCCACCAGCAATCCCAACGAGCCAGTGCCTGGGCTCGGGCATCAGTGAGTATGCGATGGTGAAGGCCAACTTGACCAGCCAGAAACGTAGCACATCGGCGATTGGTCTGCACGAGCCGGACGCCAGCTCGGCGTCGGAGCGCCGATGCCCCAACACTGCCCAGGCCAGCGCCGCCAGCCAGGCCAGATTTATGGCCCAGTTGGCCAGATTCATGACAACCGAGACCTGCGAGATGCGCTGAAGGCCACGCGGCGATACCACCACCTGTGCACCGGGCGCCGCGGCGGCCTGCAGGAAGGCGGAGAAGTCCTGGATCGGCGTGGGGCCGCCGGTGTCAGCTGCAGTGGCGGCGGCGGCGGCGGCTGTTGCGGTGGCTGCGGCGGGGGCGGCATCTCCGGCGGTGGCTTCGACGGAGCTGCCAGCTGTGGTGGATGCGGCGGTTGAGGTGTCGGTGGCGGCAGAGACGAATGAGGCCAACGAGGAAGATACTAGCGACGAGGATGACGATGACGCTGTTGCTGACGACGATGACTCTCGCGCAAGGTGGGCGAGTAGCGGCGTCGAGTCGTCGGCAGCAGAGCCTGGCACCTGTGGAGTGGACATGATCGTCGGCGATTTGAAACAGAAAATATAATTCAACAGATGTTCCAAACCACGCACGCCTCACAAAAGCGGCGGAATGATTTTTGATTTCGACTTGTTTGCTTCGAACTGAACCAAAATCAATCTGTATGAGCCGCATTTCAAGTCGCCTGGTCCCCAATCCAGGTGTGAAACATTCGTCACGTATCTTTTCGTTTTGTCTTTTGCACAAACCCCGTTTATTTCGACCTTTTCATTGCTTGATTCTGCCAAAAGCAATCCCCAAATATTCCTCCCCACTTCTCTCTTTAGATCTGATTGGCATTGCAAACATTGGAACCGTATGCAGGTGAACCCCAGGGTGAAATCGCCTTGCCCCTTTACAAATACTCGCCCAAAATTTATGATGTCCAAGCTCGCACCCCGTCGTTTAGATATCATTTTTGAGCAGAAGTCACCTGGGAGAGGTCAAGTCCCAGCAGGGCATTGCAATCATTGCATTGCTCCCGACATAATAAAATGCCCCAATGTCTGGATGTGATTGTGTGACTGCGCGCGAAGAAAAATATGATGATCGTTCAGGTGGCACCGCAACACGGCTGAGCCACCACCTCAACTTGCCATTCAGTCTCCCGCGGCCATATACTCTTACGGCTCTGCCAGGTTTCGCGCAGTCAGCCGCTGCCAGGGGCTGATCGGTAATGTGCCGCCACAAGCTCTCCATTGATTGGTGGCTGGCTGGTGGGCTGGCTCCGCTGCATGTGCTCTCTCTCTCTCTCTCTCTCTCTCTCTGCTGATTCGATCTTTCTAGTATAGGAATGTATGGAGTTCGGACAGGGTGCAGTGAGGGCGGAAGATTTAGAAACCCGAGAGAGAGGGTGGACGTGTGTGTGCACGTGCGTGAGTTTGCGTGAGTATGTGTGAGGTGTAAGGACCATCTCCTTAGATCCAATCTCTGTCGGCACCCCTAGGCCAGTAGTGTTTGCCAGGCACTCTGTCTGCCTACCAGTCTTCTGCAGGGCAGCCCAGATCACGCTTGGGCATCCCCCTTTCCTTCTTTTATTTTCCAGGCCCGCCGCATCCTCCCCCCTCTCCCATCCACAGCACCACCATCGTCACTGCCCTCCAGACTTCGGCGCGATCGCTCGTCTGCTCACATTTTCACTACCATCCGTCGAACTGCTCTCTGCTCTAGTCGAGAAGGTCTTCTTTAGATCGTTTAACTGACAAGCAGCCTCCTGTGTTGCTCAAGAATCCCTTGGTACTATCGTTGTGCTTCCGCCAGCCAACCCCCATCCCTATCCTCCTCACCCCAGCCTCCCCTGTCACCCATCCCACTTTCCTACCTTTTTCTCTTCTCGTGAGAGTTTCGAGCGGCGAGTTGTGTGCACGGGTTGGTCCAACAATTCTCCTCGATGGTTCTGGCGTGGCGGCTGACTGAGCCGATTCTCCACGTAGGTCTCCAGCGTTAAACCGGATCTGGTGGCATCGTCCTCGACCTACGATATCTATTGGCCGAAGCCACTTCACTTCAGATCCGCCAAGATTCATTCCCGACTGTGATTCTCGGTTCACGAATGACTGACGATCCCAGTAGTCGAGCCTTTACTGCGATCTCTCTGTTTGCTTCTCTTGGCAGCGTCGTTGCGAACACCACCGACGTTGTCCTCCACGCTTCTTCTACTTTGATTCTCACTGTCTCTTGCGGACAAGACCCGGGGTAGGTGTAAAACGAGGGTTGTTGCTTAGATTGTCGACCTGATCGTGCATTCTTCCCGTAGATAACTTACGACGACCGGCTCTCCTTCTGATCAACTTCAACTACTTCAGCCTATTTCTTGCTATCCACTCTTTTCGCGTCGTCGTCACCTCCTCGAAACACTTGACGTGCTCTTCACGCCGCCCTTCAGCAGCGGAGTAGCGCACACTCAACCTCGCCACATCGCCGTTCCATGTCCGTCGAAGCTACTGTCACTGGTTCTTCCACCTCCAGCCTTGCGCCAGTCCTTACAACTCGCGTAGAAGCCGTCACCTCCCTCCCGCCGCCCCAAACAGTCCGCGAATCGGCTAAAATGCCTGCCCGAACCATCCCCTTCTCGAGGGTCATGACCTCGATTGACTACCGCAACATGCGGTTCGTTGTTTTCGACTGCCCCACCGATACTACACTCCCGTTCTACGTCGAGGAGCTCAGGTCGCGGGGCGTTACCGACATTGTTCGCGTCTGCGAACCCACCTACAACAAGGAGTATTGCGCTTCCAACGGAATCAAGGTGTGGGATTGGCCCTTCCCTGACGGGACCATTCCCCCTGCGAGTATCATCAACGGCTTCCTGGGCCTCTGTGACGACCGATTCCCGGGCGGCATCGCGGGGGCGGCGAGCCACACCGGCGAGGGGGATGCGGGTACCCCGGCCGTTGCCGTGCACTGCGTCGCCGGGCTTGGGCGCGCACCCGTACTCGTAGCGGTGGCCATGATCGAAGCGGGCATGGCGCCGCTGGACGCGGTCGAGTTCATCCGCCGCCGCCGCCGCGGCGCCTTCAACACGGTGCAGCTGGCGTACCTGGTCGACTCGTACCGCCGGTCGTGGACCAAGAAGTCGCTCAAAATGTCGTCGTTTCTCGCGTCGAAGCGGACCGTGTCACCCGGCGCGGCAGCGGCAGCGGCCACCACGCCCGCTCTAGCGGGGACGGCGGCGACCAGCCCGCCGTCCCCAGCTCCTGGGGCGAGCAGCGGTGACGAGGACTCGTCGGTGGGAGTGAACGGCCAGGTCTCGACGACGCCCAAGCCCCGCCTCAAGGAGTCGTTCTCGAAGGTGTTCGGCGGCTTCAGGAAGAAGGACAGCAACTGAGAGTTGGGTGCTTCGCTGGTTTCTAAATGCTACCTTGTTGGTTCTTTCTGCCAGTGTGTTTCTGCGTTTTCACCACCATGACGCCTCATGGCGTCACGACCGTATTTTTGTTTTTTTGTCTTTGCTGTCCTTTGTGCTTTTGTATCTCCGACCGTCGCAGTTCGAGGAGTGGGATGGCGTTAGAGTGCTTTGGCTAGATATTGGTTAACGTGCAAGTTGGTTCCCCTGTGTCGGCATAGTCATCCTTTCCGGGAGAAGGAGAAGCGCCTCTTTTCTGACCACTTCTTTGACAAGGTATTGTTTTTTGAATGTGACCTAGAGAGACAGAGGGAGTTTCTTGCGTAGCGTGATCGGAGCTGGCCGACAGAGCCATGGGTGAGGTGCCATATGGCTGACTGCTACCGACAGACAGACCTGCCCAGGAGGAAAAATAACGGCCTCGACTTCCAAGACAGCCTCAACCCTCCTCCTTGAAACCTCTACCTTTTGGGCCGCTCATCCGCCTGCACCCCCCTACCCCCGCGTCTGGCGAGCGAGCCTTGCGCACCACCACCATCCCCCCTTACCCTTCCGCCCTCCCAGAGCTGCAGTGTTTCCATCCTCTGCCTCCCTCTCTCTGCTGCTGTCGGTCGTCTACCCCTTCTCCCCAAGAACCTCAACCTCCCCAACTTGATCAAATCTGCTCAACTGAGCCCCCCCCGCTGTGCTCGGTTTCTCCACAGCCGCAGGATCCTGACTTCAACCTCAATTAGTACCTCCACAGCAGTACTCCACCCACCATGTCGTGGCAGTTCCCACAACGCCCCGGGTTTGGCAGCGCCGGCCGACTCATCCAAGTGCGCTCCAACTTCTTCCCGGTCCAGAGCCTGCCGCAGCTGCCGATCCACCACTACGAGGTCGTCATCACACCCGAGGTACCCCCGGTCAAGAACCGCCGTGTCTACCAGCTTTGGGAGGATGAGGGTGAGGCTGAAGATCCTCCCCAGCTTTTGCCTTATATTTCGTCATGGCTACTTTCCTGACGGGTTGTACTGCATGTGTCTCCCATTGGTTGTGACCCAATCAGCGCTTTTAAGTGGAGAGCTGAACGGCGTCCGCCCCGTTTTTGACGGGCGTAAGAATGTCTACTCGTCGCGCCCGCTTCCCCTGACTGCCGACGCTGGAGAGTTCACTGTGGATTACTACGATGATGACGACCCGTCTTCAAAAAAGTAACAACCACCCTCGCCTGACGTTGTCCACCACATACTAAAGATATACTTTCGCTAGGCGCGGACCCAAGAAGTTCAAGTTGGTTCTCACAAAGATTGGAGAGATCAACATGCAGCGCCTCGGGCTTTTCCTCGAGGGCCGCATCGGCGAGACCCCGCTCGACGCCATCGTCGCCTTGGACATTCTCCTTCGCCACCGTCCTTCGCTCATCTACACTACTGTTGGCCGTTGCTTTTACACGCCAGACTCGGCGGCCACCATCGCCAATGGCGCTCAGCTGTGGCAAGGCTTCCACCAGAGTATTAGACCCTCTCAGGGCCAGATGCTCATCAACCTGGATGTATCCGCTACGGCGTTTTATCAGCCAGGCAAGGATATTCTTTCTTGCTCATTGACAGAAAGTTGACAGTTTCTCTGCGTGTCCTCCCCTCAGGGCCGGTGGTGGAGATGGCTGCAAGGATCCTGGGCAAGATCAGCGCGAGTGACCTCCGTGCTCCGATCTCCGAGAAGGATCGGATCAAGCTTGAGAAAACTATGAAAGGGCTGAAGGTTGTCGTGACCCACCGCGGCCACATTCGACGCAAGTATCGCATCACCCGCATCACGTCCGCACCAGCCAGCCGGACAACGTTCACGCTGGGCGACTCGGGGAAAGAGGAGACGGTGGCGAACTACTTTCTGACGAAGTACAACACGACTTTGTACTATTCCCACCTTCCGTGCCTGCTCGTCGGCGATCCGGCAAAGGCCGTTTACCTTCCCATGGAGGTCTGTGAGGTTGTCGCAGGGCAGCGTCACCTTCGCAAGCTCAACGAGCGCCAGGTGCGGTTTTTTTATCGTGATTTATCCGACTGACGCTGATTCTACAGACTGCTGAGATGATCAAATTCACGTGCCAACCCCCTCACGTGCGCTCAAACAAGATTTCGGCCGGTATCACCATCCTCCAGCAGCGTGACAACGAGTACCTGAATGAGTTTGGTGTGCAGATTGGGCACGAGATGGCAATCGTCAACGCTCGCGTTCTGCCTGCTCCTGCCATATCGTATCACCCGGCTTCAAAGGAACCTGTAATTACTCCTCGCGAGGGCGCTTGGAACCTTCGTGACAAGATGGTCGCGCAAGGTGTCAGCATCCGTTCGTGGTCTGTTGTTGCCTTTGGCTCAGAGGCGGACTACCCGGTTGGTGCCATTCAAAAGTTCATCACCCTGCTCGTCCAGACCTGCGAGGAATGCGGTGTGTTCATCCAGAACAGGCAGCCCCCCATTTCGTACGCGAACCCGTTCGGCAACGTGGAGAAGACCTTGATCGACGCCTACATGGTCGCGGGCAACTCATTCCAAGAGAGGCCGCAGATAATCGTGTGCATTTTGCCCAACACCGGTGTGCCGCTGTACGCCGAAATCAAGCGGGTTTCCGACACTGTGATTGGCATTGCCACGCAGTGCATCCAGGCTAAGCACATGTTTGCCGCCAAGCGCCAGTACTGTGCCAATGTTTGCCTCAAAATGAACGTCAAGCTCGGCGGCATGAACTCGTTCCTGTCCAACGCGCAACTTCCGTTCGTGAGCGAGCGCCCGACTATCGTCTTTGGAGCCGACGTCACACACCCTGCTCCTGGCTCTGCTTCGAACCAGTCAATTGCGGCGCTGGTCGGGTCCATGGATGCCCAGTGCTCTCGCTACGCTGCCGCGATTCGTGTGCAGAAAGGCCGGCAGGAGGTCATCCAGGACCTTGCCAGCATGGTCGTCGAGCTGCTCAAGACGTTCTACCAGACCTGCGGAGCAAAGCCGGAGCGCATTTTGTTTTTCCGGGACGGAATATCGGAGGGCCAGTTTTCGGACGTCCTCCGGGCCGAGGTCGAAGCCATCAGGAACGCATGCACGACCCTCGAGATCGGGTACCGACCGACGGTCACGTTTGTCGTGGTGCAGAAGCGTCACCACGCGCGCTTCTTCCCGATCCGCAAAGAAGACTCAGACCGGTCCGGCAATGTGTTGCCCGGCACGGTGATCGAGAGCGGCATCACGCACCCGTCGGAGTTTGACTTCTATCTATGCTCGCACCCGGGCCTGCAGGGCACCTCCAAGCCGACGCACTACCACGTGCTGCACGACGAGAACCGATTCAACCCGGACGCGCTGCAGGAGCTGACGTACCGGCTGTGCTACCTGTACTGCCGCGCGACGCGGTCCGTGTCGGTGTGCCCGCCTGCCTACTATGCGCACCTGGTGGCGGCGCGCGCACGCTTCCACGCCACGGGCGAGGGCTGGTTCGAGGGCGGCACCTCCGAGTGGGCCCCTGGCATCAACTCGGTCGCCAGCTCGATTGCCGGCAGTTCGATGGCCGGCGGCGTCGGCGTGCTGCCCCCCGGAGCCAACGGCAGCGGCATTGCCGCGCTGTCGGCCTCCATTGCCGGCATCAGCCTCGGCAACGGCGGCGGTGTCGGCGTTGGCGGAGGCATCCCAGGGCTGTCACCGCCACCGGTGGGCGTGATCGGATCTGGCGCCGCAGGCATCGGCGGCGGGCTGAAGCCACCTGGCGTGCCCGGAGTGGTGCTTGGTGGGCCAGGCGGGGCGGCGGGCGTGGGCGGGCTGGCCAAGCGCACTTCCATGTCGAGCCTGGTGTCGCGCGGGTCGCGGGGCGGACTGTTCGCCGGCGCCAAGAGCGAGGCGGCCGAGAGCACTGCGTCCGGGTTCCGCGTCATGCAGTACGGCGTGGTCAAGTCTGAGCTAGCCTCGGTCATGTGGTACATGTGATTTTTTTTCCGCTTATTCGACTTGCCCTACCGTTGTTTTTTTGTGTTCTTGGATCGTCGTTCCCTCTCTCGCCCCCCCTCCTCCCATTCCATCCCCGTCCTTCCTTCTTCAATCCTCACTTCCTCCACTCCCCTCTGCACTCCTTCGTCGTAGTGCTCGCCAGTCGTGACTCCTGCTCCGTCGTCCTCCCCTTCCCTACTTCTGAGTATCACTCTAGCCGAATGAGTGAGTCTGTTTCCTTCTATTTTTTTTCTCCGACCATTTCGCCACACCACACCGTTTCTTCTTCCCACCCCCTCCCACTCGCCCGCTTAGTCGAAGGCGTGTGGTCGGCAGCCGAGCTGTTTTTCTTCTCTGGTTGGAGCCTTCTTTTACAATTCACTTCTCCCCCTCCACCACTTTATCTCGCTCCTTCTGCCCTATTCCCTGCCTCCATTTCGTACCTCTGTTATCCTCCCCGGCCCCCTCCCCTATCCTGTTAGCCTGTCGTTCCTGTCTGTTTAGGGGTTTCACTTGCCGTCCAGACCGTGGTGTTTCCCCCCTCCCTTTCTCCCTTTTTTCTTCCTTCCTTTAGCCTCTTCCTCGGCAAGGACGAGCGACAGCCTGGCCCGTAGGCTATCCGCCGCCCCCTTGCCGCACACAGCCGTCCCCTTTCCCTGGTCCCGCCGGAATGTCTCCCTCCACACCCGGCCCACGCTCTCTATCACCTTCGACTTTACTCGGTGGGAAGCAACTCTCCTACGCCATCGTCCCCTTACCTCTCACACTTTCTTCTCGTTCTTTTTTCCGCCCCGCTTTTCGCTCAGTCATGCTTGTCGTCGTACGTTCTTCGTCGACGATCTCAGCCATAGAACGACCTTGAGTATTAATTCCTTGGACCGCACTTGTCAGCCGCCCTCTTCTGAGACACTCTAAAGCAAGCGGGGTGATACGTTCGCACTCCCAGTCGGCCGGCCCTGCCTTGACATTACCTTCACATGCGCCTGTGGGATGTGGCTGCTCTGTCTGCCGATTGCTCGCGAGCACTCTCAGCCTTACCCTATGACAGAACAATTTGGGGGCTAGCGACTGGGTCGGACTCATGCCTGGAAGACACACGCGGCGAAGCAAGTCGCGGCCTGAGTCGCCAGGCCTCGGTCAACCCACGCGGGCCGCCCCAAGCGCCACGCGCGGGCGAGGCTGTCTGCGGGCCTGACTCCTTCCCTCCCCACCAGCCTGCCTGCCTGCCCCACAGCTGGTCAGTCCGTCAGTCCGGCCAGTCCTGTGTCTCACCGCATCCGCAAGTCTTTCAAACCCGGCCACCACTCACGTCGCCACCGTCGTCAGCACCGCTCGTCGACGCACGCAGCCGCCGCCGCCGCCGCCAGCTCCTCCTGTCAGACCCCGGCTCTCTTCGCCTTCTTTCATTGGCTGCCGCAGGTTGGTTGCCGCGGTGCATATGATATGCTGGCCTTCCGGTGTTCGCATCCATGTTCCACCCCCCTTCCCTACCCGATCCTTGCCTGCCTGCCTCTGTCTGTGTCTGGATTGGCTGGCATCTTGGCAATGAGACGAGGGGGGGCGGGTAGAAGGAACCGTTGACAGGATTTCCTGCGGGATATCTCTACCGTTGCATCATCGACTTCAGCAGCAAGCGACTCACCTTTTACTATTGAACCTACACCCCGTATCCCCATCGGAAATCCGACACTCTCTCACCTAAACCC
>JADGKE010000185.1:0-10025 GCA_026954515.1 Cladochytrium tenue
CCACCGTACTGCCGCTGAGGGACTGGCACTGCGGGACCACTGTCATACTGCCACGGGCACCAAACTGCCACAGGCACAAAACTGTCACAGGACGGCCGCCATGCCACGAGAGGACTGCTGCAGGACTGCTTCTGCACCAATGCAGAACCGCCGCTGTACTGCCGCAGGACCGCTGTGGGACCGCCGCAAAATCGCCGTCACACTGATACGGGACCACCACCAAATCACCATGTGACTGCCGCGAACTGTTCCTGCAGGACTGCCACCAAATTGCCACAACACCACCACCTCCACACCACCGTACTGCCACCGCACAGCTGCAGCTGTACTGCTGCCGCGATCTCCAGAACGTACGACAGTGGTTTCTGCCGCAATACCACTGTCATGGGACCACAGCGGGACTGCTGCTGCCCAGCTGCAGGACCGACTCCACACCATGCTGCCATACTGCCACAGGACCGCCACTGCACAGAAGCAGAACTGCTGCTGTACTGCCACGGGATCGCTACTGTACCGCCGTGGGACCGCCAATGCACCACTGCTGTACCATTGCCACAGGACCGCTGTCGTACCGCCGTGGTCTCACCACTGCACCGCTGCCATGGGACCACCACTGAATCACCCACCACCGCAGGACTGGCACTGCGGGACTGCTGCCACCCAGCCACGGCCATCCTGCTGCTGAATTGCTGCAGGCCCACTGGCGATGGCAGTGTGTCGGCAGCGGTCCGTTGACAGCAGCGTGGTGGCGGTACAGCGGCGGTACTGCGACGGTGGTACAGCGGCAGTACAGCGCTGGTGGTCTGGCGACGGCAGTGTGTCAGCGGCGGTCCATTGACAGCGGTGTGGCGGCGGTATGGCGGCGGCAGCGGCGGTACCGCGACGGTTGTACGGCGGCGGTCCGTTGACGGCGGTGTGGCAGCGGTACGGCGGCGGTACAGCGATGTGTCGGCGGCAGTCCGTTGATGGCGGCGGTACCGCGATGGCAGTACAGCAGCAGTACAGTGCCGGAGGTCCGGCGACATCAGTACAGCGCCGGCGGTCCGGCGACGGCAGTGTGTCGGCAGTTCGGCGACGGCAGCCGGTACCGCGACGGTGGTATGGCGGCAGTACGGCGGCGGCAGCGGTGGTACCACAACGGCAGTACGGCAGCAGCACAGCGCCAGCAGTCCAGCGACAGCAGTGTGTCGGCGGCGGTCTTGACAGCGGTGTGGTGGCGGTACGGCAGCAGCAGCGGCGGACAGCGGTATCGCGACGGCCGTCCGGCGGCGGTGCGTCGGCGGCGGTACAGCACCGGCAGTGTGTCGGCGGCGGTCCGTTGACGGCGGCATGGTACCACTACGGCGGCAGTACAGCACTGGTGGTCCGGCGACGGTAGTGTGTCGGCGGTTCGGTGACGGCAGCCGGTACCGCGCCAGCGGTACGACGGCGGTACCGTGACGGAAGTACAGCAGCAGTACAGCGCCGGAGGTCCGGTGACAGCAGTGTGTCAGCGGCGGTCCATTTACAGTGGTGCAGCGTGGTGGCAGTACAGCAGCAGTACAGCGGTACAGCGGCAGTACAGCGGCAGTACAGCACCAGCAGTCCAGCAACGGCAGTGTGTCAGCGGCAGTCTGTTGACAGCGGTGTGGCAGCGGTACAGCGACGGTGCGTCGGCGGCTGCGGCGGTGTGGCGACGGCAGTGCGGCAGCGGTGGTCCGTCGACGGTGATACAGCGGCGGTACAACGCTGGTGGCAGTCCGTTGGCAGCGGTGTGGCAGTGGTACAGTGGTACCGCGGCACTACCACAATGGCAGTACGGCGGCGGTATGGTGCCGGCAGCAGCGGTACCACGACTGCGGTACAGCAGTGGTACAGCGCTGGCAGTCTGGCAACGGCGGTGTGTCAGTGACGATCCATTAACGACGGTGTGGCAGCGGTGCAACGGTACCACAACAGCAGTCTGGCAGTGGGGTGTCTGCAGCTGCGGTGGTATGGTGGTGGTGCAGAGCAGTACAGCACCATCGGCGGTGGTCCATTGACGGTGGTGTGGTGGCAGTATGGCAGCGGCAGCGGTGGTACCACAATGACAGTCCGGTGGCAGTGTGGCTGCAGCTGCAGTGGTACAGTGGTGGTGCAGCAGCAGTACAGCTGCGTTACAGCTGCATTACAGTGGCAGTATGGCAGTGGTACGGGAGTCCCACGTCAGTGTGGTGGCGGCGTGGCTAGGCAGTAGTGATCCCAGGGTGGTGGTGGTACAGCAATGAGTCTGCAGCGATTCAGCAGCAGGATAGCTGTGGCTGGGCGGTGGCGGTCTGTGGTGCCACAGCTGTCTGGCGGCAGTCCCGTGAAAAGCAGCTCCATGTCATTGCAGAGGTGGTTCTGTGACAGTATGGTGGCAGTCCAGCGGCTGTACAGTAGCAGCTCCATGTTGGGTGTGGAGGCAGTTGCAGTAATCCTGCTGCAGTACGGCAACAGTCTCATGGTGATTTGGCTGTGGTCCCCAGAACTACCGTGTGTTGTAGAAACAAAAGGTTTCAATGGAATAAAAACTGTTGTGAAAGTGGATTCTAGGAAGGAATAGAGGGACAGCAGGTTTCTTTTCTTATCATGACTGCCTAGTGATAGATAAGCTGGTATTGGTTCCAATGGTCAGAATCGGCAGTATCAGTTGTCATCGCCAGTACCGGTTGTAATGGTAGGTCATCACGGGTATGAGTCTGTATTTCACGATACCTGTCGATATTCCTGATACATATTGTAGAATGGGACAGATACTCGAGTACAGGTACCGACATCTCGGTACTTGTCAGTATATGCGAGTATGGTACCAGTTCGATACTGACCCAAATACCGGACCGGACCATACCGGCCAAACCCTATTACACAATGGCAAAGTCCATGAGGTACCCCCTTTTGGAAGATTCCACCTGACCATGGCTTATCCACATTCCCTGACCACCTGATCACCTCACCACATGACCTTTTCCAAAAAGCCCAGACAAAAGCCCTAGCACCACTTCCTAGAAAAGGAGCAGGTTTCTGATCAAGAAAGGACAGTTCCCCTACACATTCTTCACATTTCTTTTGTGTTATTGGGTGGGGGTGGAGTTGGAATATAATGTTTAGGTTTTTCTGGTTGGAAATGTCAGGGAGAAAGGGCCCAGAGACTTTAGTCCACCCACTGTAAATATCCAATATGAGTGACTTGAACGAAATAATCCGAGAATGGGCCAACTCTGTTGACCTTTTCCACAAAATTATGAAATTTTTGATCATTAACAAAATGCTGCCATCCGGGAATCCTTCTCCGAGAGATGCTTACTCGCCGCAAGTGAATGGTGTGGTGGGTGCTGTTGAGCTGGTGCAGGTACTGGAGTAGCTGCTGCTGCTGCTGCTGAGTTCGGGGACTGTTTGTGGTAATGATGTCTCTATTCGTTGTTGTGTGTAGCGGAGTGAGGATGGCGTTTTCATAAAGGACGGTAAGGTTTAAAACATTGAAGAAGCGAAAATGCAGGGTGGAATGTATGGATGGATGGCCAGAGCAACTCTGTCACACAAACCCCTAAACCCCCTTGTGCTGCCTCCTTCTGACTCTACCACCGCCGCCAACCTCCCAGTCACGCTGTCGCCCCCGCCCTCACCTCAGAGGCAGCACTATCGCAATGCTGCCACTGCCACCGATGTCAGCTCTTCAACCGCACCTCCGCTCCAGCAGCCGACGCCGCGTCAACCGCTCGTGTCGCGATACGACGCAGGAGAGATCCAGGACAGAAAGATCAACAGCTAGCTGAGGAGGATGGAAGACAAGGATGATAAAGATTTACTGTAGATGTATTATAGGGATCCTGAGAAAAAACAATTTATCAAAGTCGCCATAACTATCGAAACGGGCATGCTGCAAGTCCGACAGTACGCCAAGGGCGACATCATGAGCGGCGACTCTGCAAGATTTTTATATTACGCCGTTGTAGCTGGTGTTTCTTCGCGCCTTCTGAAAGTTGTTGTCGAAGATCTTCAGGAATCACAGACAAGCAGGGTGTCCAACGTGGTCGCATTCCATCCCTCGTCAACCGTCGATGCTAGCTCCGCGATGCCGTTGGAAAATCCTGGTAGTTCGCGTGCAGCCCACGCACAGGATTCCGATCACGCCACCTTCTCTTATGAGCCACTAGCCCCCACCATCTTCACCAAACGCCACCTTGCCGTGGTGGGGAATTTTTCCAATCTGTGCTTTGAATAAATCAGACAGAGGCTGGGCCTTATGTTGTTCTAAAACCCATCCCCCAACTTTTCTTGCTCCGTGCAACGGCCCGCCGCGGCCGCCACCGTCCGCCAGACTCACATGAAACTGTTTGAAAGTGCGAGCCGGTATAAGTGTGGCTCATTTGGAGTGAAACTAGTTTGAAACTTCAAACACGTTTGATTGCAGGCAGTAATGTTTGATAGGACGCCTGTGTGACGGAATTTGTGTAAATTGATTGCTGCTCCACCCCTGCGCAGTCGCCTTTTCCCATTTCCACACCACCCTCTGCTGTCGTCGTTGTCGCCGCCGCTACCAATACCCGCTCCACTACGTTGCGCCGCTAAATCCAGCCCACAATACGATCTACGCATCTTGATTGAAGCGCAATCCAATACCTCCGTCGTCGGCCGCGACACCCACAGCGAAATCGCACCCCAAGGGTGCGCTGGCTGACTCAATCGCACTCCAGGCCGAGTCCACTCTGGGTGCCTTCCTCTTGGGCACTGGTTTCTGTGGACAGGAGAAGGTGCATTTTGGGTAACCACAACGTCCGAGATCCCAACTAAAGGAAACACCGCTCCTGGAAACCTGGTGACAGCCCGCCCCAACAGCTTGTAGGTGTAATCATTACGGCCACACATCATTTGCAGGCTGCGAAAGGTGAGGCGTTTTCTTCACCTTTTTTGAGAGCACTGCCAGGTTTTAAGCTCCGTTTGGATGATAATTATTCTAATCATCGATTAGGGAGGGCAATTAACTCCCAAAATACGCATCACATCCACTGGCTGAAAAAATGACGTCGTCCTCTGGCAAAGGAGTCATCTCAAGGTTACTCGAGGTGATCAATGTCCGAATTGGCCGCAGCCAAAGTCGAAATCGGAAGCAGAACCGAAAAGAGCGCGAAGATGGATCCCCATCGAGCGCGCTTAGCTTGGAACGGCCTGTCCCACCACTTTCTCCTCCCGAAGACGATACTGGTGATATTATGCTACGAGCGCGCGAGCTCATCAAGCTCATCCTTGCGGACGATCTGGAATTCAGGCGAGCTGCGCCGCCATTTGTGTTGAATCTGTGCGAGGTGGAATCTGATTCGGGTGCTGGCACCGCCTCCAATCCAATTGGTCAAAACCGCTGGCTCCAGAAGGCAGTCGATTTTGTGGCGTCTGATGACCAGCAGACTGCTGTGAAGAACGCAAAGTCATTTGTTCACGAAGTGGCTTCAGCTGGGACTCAAGGCGACGTGCTCTCAGAGAAATTGAAATCCATGTTGGTTTGCGTTGATAAGGTGGTAGAGGTCGTCGATGACTTTGTGGAAGTTCACGCTCTGGTCAAGATCACCTGGACTCTTGCCATCTATGGTTATAAGGTTGGTGTTTTTGTAACTCTCTACGTAAACACCACTAATTAGCTTTAGATTTGGAGACAAAATTTGAAGGACAAAGGCGAAGTACAGCGGCTTCTAATCCAGACCGTCGACTTTATGGAATTCGTCAATGAGATCCATACGAAAACTGGCAAGCTGAAAGACAAAGTTCAAGTGTGCTTGGAAACCATTGTGACCTGTTTGACCTGTTGCCACGAGGAGGTCAAGGGAATCAAAAAAGGTTTGTACATGGCGCTCCGAAAATCTTTATATTGAATTCATTTGAAGGACCCTTTCGATTCTCGAATAGAGACCAAATTGCAGAGATGCAACTAGATTTAAAAGAGAAGCGGAGCGGCTTAAACGAATGGATGATTCTGCAGATGCATCAGTACCTCCTCCAAGAGAATCGTGCTCCACCCGTGGTTGAGGACAAATTTGTCGTGTCGCTGCGCCAAAAACTGCAGCCCATTGATTTCTGGAGTGACATTGTTGATCGGGAGAGCAGGAGGCTTCCATCCACTCGCGAATATATTCTTGACGTAATGAGGGCCTGGCTTAAAGAAGAACAACCTGAACAAAAGATATTTTGGTTGCAGGGCGTCGCCGGGTCTGGAAAGTCCGTGATTTATGGTTGCATAACAAAGGAACTCCAGGAGGCGGCTTCTACTGCGCCGACAGGGCGTCTGACGGCGTCGTTCCTATGTGACCACAACTCTTCCAATCGGTCAAGTGTTCGTCGACTTCTCACCACCCTCGGTTTTCAGATTGGGGTGCTTGGCGGTGACGATGTGTGCTTGGCTATGAATGCAATCAACGTGGATGATCTGGTCAAATGGCCATTGACTGCGCTGTTTGAGGCGCTCATCGTGCGTCCGCTGAAGACTCTGGCGGACAGGAAGCTCGTCATTACTATAGACGCCCTTGACGAGCTTGCGGACCACGAGCGTGCCGATTTTTTCAAGCTCCTTGCGGATAAATGGAAGCTCTTGCCACCAAACGTCCGCCTTATTGTAACCAGCCGACCAAACTCGGATATCGTCGCGGCATTCACTGATTACCAACCTTACATTATCCTCCTCGACGCGGATAAGAACCTGTTTGACATCGAGCAGTATTCATCACACCGCATGAGCAAGTTGCGCGAACATCTTTTCCCTCCGTCTGGAGTATCACTTGAGACTTTTGAGCAGGAAATGGCGAGGGCAGTCGCAAGCTTGGCAGGCGGACTTTTTGTTTGGATCGTCATCGTCTATAACGACATTCTGGGCGGTAAAAAAGTTCGAGACGTTGCGAAGGAAGTCGGAGCTCTCAAAGCTGCAAGCAAGACCACATCCTCAGAAGGTCAAGCCGTCCCGAAATCGCTGGAATCCCTCTACGGGCGTGTGTTTGCCACTGTGTTAAGCGAGAAGTCTTTCGACGACCCTATGCTGGTACGAAAAGTCCTTGGCGGACTACTGTACCTCCGGCAACCGCTTTCAGAGTCTGCGTTGGCGTGCATCCTTGGAGTCGAGCAGTCGGACCTGCGCTCGGTTCTGTCTCCGCTCTCCTCTCTTTTGAGCTATTCTGGTGATACTGTCAAGTTTGTCCACAAGTCAGTGGCCGACTACCTTCATACCAGCGTACGGCCTGAACTTCGTGCCAAAAGTGAGGAGTGCGAGGAAATGCTTTTTAGAGGCTGTGCGAACGTACTCTCGTCGACAGAGCAATCTGTATTTGGTGGACGTGAAGCGTGGATTTTAGTTGGCATGGAACAAGCGACAAATGGCAGCGCACTGGTGCAATATGCAGCTACGTACTGGGCATCACACCTAACGAGCATGAAGACTTCCGTACGTCCATTTGAGGCGCTGACGACTTTCCGTGACAAAAGCCGCTTCGGTCCGGGCCTGTTGCTTTTTGGTGTTTTGCGGGGCAGTGCCGAAGCTACCCGACTCGCGTTTGGCTGCAGCGAGGGGCGCCACAACCATACCAACACTTCTTTGTCTGTCAATGCTGCGCTGCGTGAGTCAGCTGAATCAGTCAAGGTCTTGCCATCGCCGCTGTTGTACGAGGCAGCAAAACGGCGGCAAGATGGTGTGTGCGAGATCCTCATAAAATGCTCAAAAGCAGATGTGAATTGCCGAGGTGCTTCGTATGGTGAAGGCCTCATATATGGCGAGGCCAACCAGACCCCATTGCATATTGCAGCAATCTTGTCATCCGAGGCAGTCCTTGAGCTCCTTCTGGCCAACAGTGCTGATATTGGTCTAAAAGATGCTTATGGGAAAACGCCGCAAGAGTACTGGCCAGGATGGTTTAGCAACCATGGTGACAGAAAGAAAAACAACAACCCAAAAGTAAGTCTCAGAGATAATTTCCTCCTCACTAATTTTACCAGGATCGTCTTCAACAAGCCATACTTGATGGCGACTCTGACAGTGTGCTAAAGCTCATGAAAACTCGGAGAGGGGCTGATCTTCAGTCCGCACTTCAATACGCCATTACACAAAAGCAAGCAAGAATAGCGGTGGACCTTATTCACCGCGGAGCTGTTACAAAAGGGACTGACTTTGCTGACTACATGCTGCGAGAAGCTGCAATGTCTGGACTGGCAGAAGTAACAACTGCCCTTATCGACCACGGCGCAAAGGTTCAAGGAGCGACGCCGTCAGGGATAACTCCACTGCACGTCGCCGCGGAGAATGGCCACGCTGAGGTGGTCCAACTCTTGCTCAGCAGATCTGCCAACGTGAACGCGCGTGAGACGACGCACCAATCGACACCGTTGCACATCGCGGCGCAGAAGGGTCACGTCGAGGTGATCCGGAGTTTGCTCGACAGTGCTGCCGACATTAACGCCCGCTCAGACACAAATATGACTCCGCTGCATGTCGCCGCGCAGAATTGCCACGCCGAGGTGGTCCAGCGACTGCTTGACAGAGCCGCTGATGTGAATGCACGCGCTGACACTAATGTGACTCCACTGCACGTCGCCGCACAGGGGGGTCACGCTGAGGTTGTGCGACTGCTGCTGGAACGCGGCGCTGAATGGGACGCGCGCGAAGAGGACCAGTGGACGCCGCTTCATATCGCCGCGCAGAATGGCCACGCCGAGGTGGTCCTGCGTCTGTTGGACAGAGCTGCCGATGTGAATGCACGCGCTGACACAAATTGGACTCCGCTGCACGTCGCCTCACAGAATGGCCACGCCGAGGTGGTTAAGCGACTGCTCGACAGAGCTGCCGATGTGAACGTACGCACTGACACAAATCGGACTCCACTGCACTACGCCGCAGTGCAAGGCCACGCTGAGGTGGTGCAGCAGTTGCTCGACAGAGCCGCGGATGTGAACGCACGCACTGACACAATTTGGACACCACTGCATTACGCCGCACAAAACGGGCATATCGAGGTGACGAAGTTGTTGCTGGACCACGGCGCCGACACGGGCGCACGTCAGAAGGACCAGTGGATGCCGTTGCATTTCGCGGCGTTAAACGGGCATGTCCAGGTTACGAAGTTGTTGCTGGACCACGGCGCCGACCGAAACGCGCGCACGACAGACCACGGAACGCCTCTGGACATTGCCATGCAAAGAGGTCACGCCGAGGTTGCAAAACTACTTCAGAGCTAACATTTTGGTCTCTTGTACAATCTGTCCCTTCCATGCTTCATCTTGCTTGCTTGAAACCCCTCCCGCTCAACAACACAGTTACTCGCCATTTCAAACCATCAGCACCGACGGCGCAATTTCCCAAGCTTAGTGTTCTCTTGTTCGCCTTAAAAATGACAATCTTCACTTCAAAATGACTCTGAGGCCTCCGCGCCTCCAATTCACTCCCCACCCACCCACTCTCAATCTTAGTCCAAAGATCGGTGCGGTTGATACTCTTGGCCCATACCCCCTCACTTTCACGCACTTTCTTGCCTGAGAAATCGTGGTGAAGTTGACCTTCCTCCTATCAGGCTTTCTGTAGCAATCCCTACTCCCCTTCCTCCCATTATATGACCGTGGACAAAGACGTCGCCTGTATCGAACAATCTATTCCGTATTTCGCGGTGGCCCTCCCGCCGGCTGCTACTCTCAACTCCTCCGCTGCTTCGACCAGAGCCGCCGCCACTGTGGTGGAAGCTCGCCGCGACGCACTACGTCGCATGCTAGGGTGAAAGAGAGCCACAGCAATTCAACTCCGAACTTGACACTTCGGACCCCACTTCTCTCTCCCATTAATCTGGTCCAAATTTCCTTATCCTGTGTGTTTTTACCCACCACTAAACCGACTCGTGCCAGAAACCGAACCTCACACGCGAGGGAGACCACAGGCTTCGAAGCCCATGACCCTTGGGATAAAGTCTGCTGTTGAGATCTACGTAAATAAGCCCTGGTTCCAGAGCGGGCCGCGATCATATGATCGCCCATATGAACCCGGGCTACAAAGGTGTCAAATTTGGTAC
>JADGKE010003219.1:0-46103 GCA_026954515.1 Cladochytrium tenue
ATGTGCCGAAAGCCCATTACCCAAACAGCAAAGCTCCCGGAGTTGGGGGGGGGCGTGTAGGGGGGTGTGTGGGTGGGGTAGTAGCGCGGTTTACAAGTATGATTAAGAATAAGATTTCGGGGACCGGAGAGGGGGGGTGGGGCAATCAAGATTGCGAGGGGAGTAGAATGTGGGTCAACCCGTCGGATCAATCGCCGCGCGCATCACGATGCCGCCCCTCCCACCAGAACATGTTCTCGGCCCACTCGCCGGCCGGCAGAGTGTAGTACGCGTCGGTGCCGAACCCGTGCATGGAGTGCAGATGCACCTCGCCGCCCCAGTACCGCGCAAACGCCGTCGCCATGGGTAACCCGAGCCCAATGTGGTGCCGCAGGAGGTGGATGCGCCGCAGCCACGGCCGCCACTCGCCCTGCTCGTCCCGGTCACCGGTCGACGCGCCGTTGCCGGCGTCCGAGCCGTCTGCATCTGCCCCGTCCGCCGCAGTGCGACGCCTCCGCCGGTCCAGCGCTGTCGACCATCGCTGTAGAGGGCCGACGTCGGCAAGTCTCGAGGGATGGGAGGAGGCTGCGCCGGACTCTTCGTCGTGCAGGAGGGTGTGGGGGATCCCACCGCCGACGTCGGACACTCGGAACGTGACCTCGGCCGCGCGCGGACTGCTGCCCTCCGACGACCGCCCATGTCCCGGAGGAAGGTAGCCGATCGTCACTTGGACCGGCGGCAGCGGCGCGGCGGTACCTTTTCTTAAAGAAATGTTCGACTCGGCAGTAACACTACCATCATCCGTCGACCGATCCGGCACCCAGGCAAAGCGCGGCTCGTTCCACGTGAACCGGCCGAGCTCCTCCGGGCCCTTAGGGCCACTTGTTTCGCCCTCGAGCGAGCGTTGGCGCTCTTGGTGAGCCAGGCGTCTCTCGCGCCAGAGGGCGTAGCCTTCCGGGTTGGCCGCTCGGAACGTATGCGCCATGGCGTTTTTCATGAGCTCGTAGAGCACGTACTCTGCGTGGCTCGGAATGCAGGAAAGCAGCCCGTGGTGGTACCCGTCCACGACCACCTGTGGCGCGGCTGGTGCGCTGCCGGGGAAACTCTCGTCGTGAAAGGTTTCTGCAAACCAGGCCGCCGCCTGCTGCCCGCAATGCTGGACCAGCTCCGAGGCGCGGCAGCGCCCGTCGACTATTCCGACCTGCGCCGGGGAACTCGACTGCAGATTGAGGTAGTTCTGATAGTCGGGGATCTGGCGCTGGGCACTCGAGTCTCGCCCATGGATTGAGCCGCGCCCTACGGAAGCCGAAAACGCTCCCGTGAGGGCGAGGTGGTGCTCTGCGAGGACCCGCCGGCCAATTCGGGAGAAGACCATGACGTTCATGAAGCTGTCCGTCTCTTTCGGCCCAAAGTGGGACGCAGGAACTTCACACAGTCCGACAGCCAGATGCGGGACAATGGGCATGTGTGCGTCCACCAAGGTCGAGAGCAGCTCGCAGAAGGCGGTGTTGTCGTCCAGTGTCTGGATCTGTGGGACGGAGAGGAGGGCGTCGAATGCGTCGTAGTAGAGAGAATATGCGTGTGCTACATGAGGGTTTGTGCCAACGATGTATGGCAGGCGCTGGAAATCTGGAGATCTTGGTGAGAATCTGGGTCTTAGAACGAAGCAATTCGGCGCGCCTCACCATGGATGCGTCTCGCCAGCCTAACGAGCAGCTCATCTTTCACATAGTTTGCCGACACGAGAATTTTTTCACGCGAGAGGGTGCGCCCAAAGGAAGTCAGTTGGCGGAGAGAGATCTGGTGCGGCTGTCGCTCCGCATGCCGCTCGATGACATCGTTAGCGTAGAAGCCGCGCTTTGCGGCTGGCGCAGAGGACGAGGCGGTGGCGCTTTCGGCGGTCTGCTTCTCGGTCGAAGAGCCAGCGTGCTGGCTCTGCTGGCTTAGGTTGCTTGCATCGGACTGCGGGTAGGCGGAGAGGTCCGGGAGCTGTAGGGTGTTGGAGGGCAGGGGCCGGGACGCCGCGACGCGAGGGGCAGCTGCGCGGGAGGCCTGGCCGTTGGCTCTTCGAAGCGTCGCAGGCACGGCGGCGGGAGGGTCACCAGCAGTCACGGCGAGCGAGTGGCGCCGGATGTGGGAGGCGGCGATGGCAGCCATGACGGAGGCGGCCATTGGCCTGCCTGGGTGGTGGTGCTGGTGGCTGGCTGGCTGGCAGAGTGTGGCGGGATAGCGGCGTTTAGGGCAACGCCAACGGGCGGCAAAGCCAGACAATGATCATTGAATCATAGGGGTCACGTGATTGAAAAGTGGACCTCAGAAAGATAAGATAAAAAAGCATGACATTTTAGAAAATAAACTTCAGAGTTCTACCTTGAGCGCACAGGCAGCTAAGGGCGAGGGACGAAAAGCTTCCCCAAGTAGTAGAGTCGGAGGGCCGTAAAGCTACCAAAGGTGGAATCTGACTTTGGCTTCCCAATGGTGCCAGGGGGCAGTCCACATAGATGTGGGAGGAATAAAACCCGATGTGCAGGCCGTATTCCAACACTATCTCCTTACCCTTTCCTCGCACGCACCCCCCTCCGCATCTACGCAACATTACTCACCGGTGCGCCGCTTCTAAAATGCGCTTCACACTCTCCCTCCTTGTGCTTGCCGCCGGCTCCCTCCTCGCCACTGTCGCGCCTCCGGCACGCGTTGTCGCCACCGCACTCCCAGCCGCACCAGCGGCCGGCTGCCCCGCCGCCGCCGCCGCCGCCGCCCCGTCTTCTGCCGCCTCGGCCGCACACGTCACCGACGCCCAAGCCGCCGGCAACAAAAAAATGGGCGAAGTCACTCCGCCGACGTTCAAGAAGCCCGGGCCGGTCGAGGTCGCGCCGCCGGCCGAGATCAAGAAGCCGCAGGTCGCGCCGCCGGCGCTGGAGAAGAAGGACGGCGGTGTGGGTGGCAGCGGCGAGGCCGCAGCCGAAGGCTCAGATGGAAAGAAGATGGGCGAGGTCACGCCGCCGGCTTTCAAGAAGCCCGGGCCGGTCAAGGTCGCGCCCCCGACCGAGGTCAAGAAGCCGCAGATCGCACCGCCAGAGCTTGAGAAGAAGGAAGGGGGCCGCGGTGGGTACGAGGCCTAGAGAAATATCTGAGGTTGGGGTGGTCCTTGTTTTCGCTCTGTATTTCCCCCGTTGTGGGCTGTGCTTTCTCTCTCTCCCTCCCTTTGCATTTATGGTCCAAATTGCACAACATTTCAAGTGGCATTGAAAAACGGTGGGAAAAACAGGAGAAAAATTGGAAGTAGAAGGGAAAAGCAAAAAAAAGTAAACAGGAGGGAAAACGGTGTCCAATCGAAACACTTCAATTATGAGTCGCCCCCGACAGCCCAGCAACGCGAGCACCTCGCAACGCTGTCCACACACACACACAGTCACACCACGGCAAACCCGTCCCTGCCGCTCCTGCGCGCGCGCGCCAACTCGAGCAGCGTCCCGCCTGCGCATGCACTGCCAAAGTGCTCTGCCCTCATGATCGCCTTCTTGAGCGACGCCGTCACAGGCGAGTCCGCGCGTCGAGGCAGGCGTCCGCGTCCACGCCACGCACCGCCCGCGAGAGGAGCGACGCCGGCCGTGGCTGCGCCTCGACGACCGGCCTTACCCCTTGACGGGGAATTCGACGGTGTGGAAAAGGGCGGCGTAACAAGAGCCAGGGCCTGTTCCTTGTCCCCAACGTCATATAAATCCAACTCGTCGTCCGAATATTCCACGCTATCGACGAAAACTCCGTATTTGTTGCACCGACGTCGTTCGCGGGCGGCTGCGGAGAACCATGCGCTCCAAATGCGGTGGTCGTCCTCCTCGACATCGACACTGGGTGCAGAGGATGAGCTGGACGCGTGGCGGGTTGCCATCATAGTTGTCGGAGCTTGGCCTTCCTCGAGAATGTACGCATGCTCATCACCGCTGGAATTATCTTGGATACCATTATCGGGATCGCCGGAACTTTGGATGCCGTGCCCGAAATTGACCAAGATGCTGGCGGCTTCAAGCATCATGACTCGCTGGTGTTTTGTCAAGTGCTGGCCAGATTGCTGGTCGTTACCATCACTTCCATGAATGCTGTGCGCCGAACGATCATCTGGGGCACCTTCGCCAGACTCGCATTCGAGACTATCCCAATGGACGGTATGCTCCCACTGATGTTTCGCCAGGCACGAGCCATTCTTATAGCATTTTCCGCACACATCACAGGCTAGAGTTGGTTGGCGGGTCGATTCAATCTGGTACGAAGACGTGTCATCCTGAAAATCGAAAGTAGGAGGGGCAGGCTGAGCCGCAGCAGAAACGAAAGACATAAAAGCAGTGGCCACTTCGAAAGCTTCGGGAGAAGGCTGCTTTGGGGGCGCTGCCTTTTTGACTTTCTTTTTCTTCCTCGTTACGGAGACTGATTTTAATGGAACAGCACGGCCTGTTGAATCAGTCATGGGTGGGGCATTTGCAGCTGACGTGCCCAGCGATTCAACCAATGGAGCATCCGGGACACCTGTAAGTGTATGCTGACCTGCAATAAAAGTCGCCGAGGCTATCATAGTTTGGTTTAGCACAGTCGATTGTTGCGCAAATAATGGAGCGACTCCGGACGTACCCGCATGTTGTTGCTGCAAGAGGGGCTGATGATTGCCGAAGGTGGCCATATTATTTGGTCCGAGGGGGTTGACCTCAGCCAGTGAACCCGATGAATTATCAACCATAATATCGCTCGGTCCGTGAGAGGAGTCATGGGTGAGATTTGTCGCTGGCGGAGCTTGGCTCCTTAATACATCACAGGAATTTGATTCCCCGGGCCTGGGAAACTGCCCGTTCGATGCATCAGCGGAAACTTGCTTCCTCTTGTACTTTCTCGATTTCTTTCCGGGCTGCATTTCATCTGGTTGCGTTGCATACGGAGCAACAGGAACCGAACCCGAAGCCAGTTGGGGACGGGAAAAGATTGCTGAAGGATTATCCCCGTTGGCCGAGCCGATTGCTGAGGAGACAAAGGACTGGCTAATGCTTGCTTGATTGGAGCGTGTATCGGCGTTTGGATCGTTTTTCGAGGAGCGTTTTCGCTTGGCAGCGACCGAAGTAGTATCTTGCGGAAGAAGATATCCCGGTCGTTCTTCGACAGAAATGTCCTTTCGATCGTGGGGTATGTATTGCGGTTGGGTCATATAAGTCGGCGGCTGGGGTCGGAGGGGTTCAGGTCTCGGGCCCATCACAGATGTGTACACCGGAGGTTTCCAACGCTGTGACTCATCGTTTGGATCCTCAGAATAAACACTAACAGAGCCCTTTCTGTCCGCCACAAACAATCCCGGCATTTTACTGAGAGAATTATGTGGGCTTTGGTGCGGCGAGGCAACCTCATCGACCAAATCGACAGCGCTGTGGTTCCGTCGGGTATAGTTCGGCTGAGGTGCGCGAGATGATGAAGCGGTCGACGAAGACGACGGTGCGTTCCCATTGTAAGAAAACTCGTTGGAATTGGCGAGCGCTTGAGAGGGTCCAAGGGCCGGGGATTGTGCTGATTGATTTTTTGATCCATACGAAAACCCTGGATACGAGGGTTGAACCGAGCTTGACGTACTTGGCACTTGGTATTGATTTGGCACTTTGTACCCAGATTGATGGTACTGGGTTGTAGGCGCCCCTTGAAATTGTGGCGGGTAATGGGATTCCGGTTGACTATAGTTGGCCATTAACGGGTAGTTCGGAACAGCGTAGCTGCCAAACTCTTGGGACGAGGGTGGATACGGCTGGGGGGCGGTCGTGGAAATGACCACCGGGTAGGGTCCAGATTGTCCCGTGTACACAGCTGGGCCGCTGTGAGAAGAGCTGGGTCCCGGGTGATAGGAATACTGCGGCTGAGTTACGTACGGTGACTGATGTCGCTGAGGTTGCTGCTGGTAAGAGTGTGGCTGAGGCGCCGAATGCACTTGTTGTGCGCTCAAATTTGAGGCATATTGTCTGTCATAGACGTAAGGAGAGAACTGGGAAGCAGCAGTGCTGCCTTGAGGGTGATGCGGTTGAGTGGGCTGGCGATGTATGGGAAGATGCTGCATATGTTGGGGCGGTTCCTGAAGATACACCTGCGGATGCGGATAAGCGGGCAGGTGCGCAACGTGGGCAGCACCAGCATGATAGGCTGGTTGCTGGTGTGGTGGAGGGTGGTGGTGGTAAGGTTGAGGCGGCATATGGATAGATTGCTGGTGCTGCTGCTGGTACTGTTGCTGCTGGAGGACGGGAGGCTGCTGTGGAGGTTGCTGCTGCTGTTGCTGCTGCGGTTGCGGTTGTGGTTGGGGTTGGGATTGAGGTTGGGATTGCGGATGCTGGAGATGGTGAATTGGCTTGAAGTTGCGGGCGGTCGACGCTGGCGATGGCGGGCGGCTCCTGTGGCCGGCCACGGTGGCAGGCGCAAAGGGCGGCGCCGACATAGTCTGTTGAGGACCAGTGGGAGCTGGGTCAGAGACAGAGACAGACGAGGGAAATGGGGTGGGTGATGGGTGGTACCGAGGGTACTACTGCAAGAGACAGGCAGAAGAGGAACTGAGAGGCAGAGACAGAAGTCTGGCAAGTTCATGGGTCCATTGGCTGCGAGACCGGGGAGACAGAGAGAATAGGTGGAGGGAAGACCCACCTGAAAACCGGAGGCGGCAACAGCGACACCAAACGGAGTGGCTGGAGGGGGGGTCAGAGGCAGTGAAGTTCGGGAACGGACCATGGAGGTTAGGAGATTGAAGCAGCGCAGGTGTACGGCCAGCCGTCCGGGAAGGATCCGGGGGAATGCGTTTACACCGGGGATGGGGGAGGAGGGGAATACCAGTTGCCCAAGACCGCGGGCAGGGAGCGTAAACGGTCAAGGTCATAACACCCACAACGTACCAAGCAATGTGGGTTATTAACCGGCAGGTTAGCAGCGCCTGAGCCCTCTACCTCCTCAGAATGCTTCCCGTCTAGCGTGTGTCAGATGGGACGGGCAGGTAGATCCTGACAGCCACAAACTGCGCGGACAAGATATTGGACGCAGCGTGGGATAAGCCGGAATAGCTGTGGGAAGCGGCAACGGACGACGGCTGATGGCGACGGCGACTGTTTGTTGCGGGGTTGGAGGAGACGACGGCGGTGGCGGCCAGGCGGCGGCGATGACAACGGCGATGGCTGGGTCGTCCCTCTGTCGCACGATGCTTCGTCACGGAAAAAAAAATCTCAATCACACACACCCACATGCCCTCTGTCTCTCTCTTAGTCGGATGAAAATCCAAGAAAACCGATGCTGAAATATCGAAATTTGATGCAAAGAAACTCACACACTCAGTCTTTGGCGCTGCTGTTAATTTTTGGCCAAATGTATAAAATAAGGGGCTCAACGACGATCTGTCGGCACGGACCATCTGTTAGTGCCACCTTATGCCGGGTGACCCCCACACATGCCCGCCCTGCATGCCGTTGCGGTCTGGCCAATCAGGTGAAGGAGGGACCACTTGCACTTCGAGACGCCTCGACTGGCTGGCGCGAAACATGATAGAAAGGTCTGTCGCTTGCCTATGAGGTGTCGTTGTGTGACAGAACAGCCTCCACGGGCTTTTTACACCAAAAAAATCGCGAGGCGCCCGTGGAATTATCAGCCATTATCAGCCTCGTTGTTGTCGACAGCGCCTCCATTCTTCTAGGCTGCACAAAATGGATTTCGTCGTCATTGCCCCTTACTTGCCTTGTTGGCGGCCCACCTTCAATGCCGAAGCTCGACTGCATGCTCATCGTCAAGCTCATCCCGTCTCTTAGGCAACATTGTCATGTAGCAGCCCTGTAGGCAATTAATGGGACGGGGACATATGGAGAAAAGAGGGGGCAGGAGCAGGAGGTGCTGGTGGATCTTTCGACGCGACTTTGAGCAGTCGACAAATGATTCTACTTAAATTTCGTAGTGGGGACCGGGACCAACAGCCCCGGTGTGAACTATATGGCAGCTAACGTGAAAGTGAGATGGCGATGGAGACCGCGGTAGCCTGGCTCTTGAGTCGGCCCAGTAGTTCGACAGCGCGGCGCAGATTACAGAGCAGCACAAGGATCAGCGAATGGAGTCCCGAGCCTGGGCTTTCGCGATGGCGATATGGATGCCGGCAGCGGTGCTGTTGTGGCGGCCGTCATTCGTTTGCGGTTTCTGATTACTGATGACTCTTGACACAATCACCTCTTTTATCCGACCACTCGACCTAATGCTCCCTGAGATGGCGGCCTTGACCACAAGTGTTACAATACTTCGTGCCCATTCCGTCATGTTGCAACTTTCCGAGCTCATCGACAAGCATTTATGTTCTTGATGGTCGAAGGCCGTCATGTAAAACGCGACAGTGATAAAATAGCTCTTATCCAGCAGACGTTTCCAGCTCCGCTTTGGTGCCCGCATGGGCGACCCCCCTTGAAGCGTGCTTCGCCATCACCATTGTGGACTAGCCGCACTTCATTCCGGGATTATCACTCGTCTTTCACAAAATTATTAGTTGGAGTAACTCAGCAATGTACGAACTGTACGCCAATATTGAAATACTAAAAGTTGCCCAAACGGCGTATAGCAGCAGCAAGTAGCAACAAAACAGCTACGCAAACCTGAACTCGACCATGCACGGGATTGAACCGTGGATCTCCTGCTTCGGAGGCAGATATGGTACCACTACACCACATGGCCGTTGGGTATTGTAAAAATTTACATTATATAATGTTCTTTTGTTAGTGTGAAACTGACGTGTTATAAGAACTATCTTTGGCGAATATCAACCGGTAAAGCGAACCGGCTCACTACGCTGCCCTAACCCGCTTCGGTGTGTCGCCGGAAAGCAATTTGAATTTTAGGAATGTTCGTTCAGGTCATCACGTCGTAACACCCCTATCCCAGATACAAGGCTAAACCAACGCTCACATCACAACGGAGATAAGAGAGTGGAAAACACCGGATTGGATTCGCATGAGGATGGGTAGGATGGGCAAAAGAGGCGGGGAAAAGTGGCACACTTCAGACAGGTAGGATCGCGCACGACACAAAAAATGAAATACTAAAGAGAAGAAAGTCTCCGAGCACTATTTAGCGCCGGTCTCTGCCCATGACCTTCGAAGCGACCAGAGACGCCAGTCTGGGAGGGGCATTGAAGTGCGCAGAGAACGCCGTCGCCCCGCCATCGGCGCCACCTGTAGCCGCGGCCCTTAACTGCGCGGGCTTTGGCGGCACGGCGGGGCCTGGGCGCGGTGACGAGCGCGGGCTCGGGTACGACCCGCGGCGGTCAGTCGGGCGCTGGCGCGGCGCGTAAACGTCGGGCGGTAGGGGGCCGGCTGCATTTGCGGCGGCGGCGACGGCGGCAGGAGAGGGCGTCGTGGTGGCGGGCGACTGAGCGGGTTGTGTGGCACGGTGAGCTGAACGGAAGGCAGCAGCAGCAGAGACGACAGCGGATAGCTCGTCCTGGAATCGCAGGCCAAGGTTGTTGTGACGATCAGACGGGTGGTCGTCGGGTACGGGTGAACGGCGAAGTGGTGCCGGGCGGGGCAGGCGGAGGTCCGGGCTGCGCGACGAGTTCAGCGGCTTGCCTTGCGGCGCAGCGAGACCGCCAGCTGCGGCAGACTGGTTACGGGAGGGGGAGGGCGAGGTGCGTTGCGATGGAGACGGCGAGCCGGTCAGGATGTCCATGGGCGACGGTGCCCTATCCGAGGAGCTGCGACTGGACGGCTCGTTCGCTTGCTGCTGTCGTTGTTGCTGGTTGGGCTTGCGATCTGGTGATGACGCTGGCGCCTGTGCATCGTTCTCTCTAGGGTGCGTCCACTGAGTTGTTCCGGTGGGTTCGTGGAAATAGTACGGCGGGCCGTTTGCCTGCCACAATCGAACCCACCCTTCAAAGTCGTCTAGATATTCTGGGACAACTTGAAGCTTGTGCGGCTTCGGTGGTTGAGACACTGCACGCATTGCCCGGCGGGTCATGCTGCGCATCCAGGGATGATTGAGAGCCTGAGTTGCTGTCAGGCGTTGCGGCGGCTCTACCCTGAGCAAACTTGTGATGAATGATTTTGCTGAAGATTGATATGTGGGTTAAATGACTTACAAACTGAGAAAAAAGAATGGTGTGAATGCCCAACAACTCACCATCGTCAGTTAAGCCGTCTTCCTTCATAATATTGCTGTGAACAAGCCGTTCTGAAGGCCGAGAAGGATTGCCAATCCAAGGAAGCCTTCCTCGCAGTATCTGGTACGTTATGATTCCCGTTGACCACATGTCGACTGGCCGACCGTACAGTGTCTTCTTGAGCACCTCCGGAGCCTGTGTGTGTGTCAAGAATATGCATTAGTTCCCAAGCAACAACCAAGCTAGCCCAAACCGCAGTTTTTACCCTACCATGTAGCCATTGGTCCCTTTGACGCCGCCAACGTTGGAATATCCATTCTCTTCAGCAGAGATTCCAAAGTCGGCAAGACGAAGGGAGTTGAGGTCCTGGCGATCAACAAGGAACAGGTTGCTGGGCTTCAAGTCCCTGTGGAGGATGTAGCGCTTGTGCATGAATTCCAGGCCTTCCAATAGCGCGTGCACCAGGACCTGGGCATCCTGCTCTGCGAGGCAGCCACGCATCTGCAGGAGATCCGACACTGTGCAGTCAGCACTGAAAAACATACCGTGAGTAGAACCCGATAGTGAAGACGACCGACTGCACGAGCAACGACAACTTGGAAAAGAAAGAAAACAAGACGTACCGGTCCATGATTAGGCAGTAGTACCCCTCGTCATCGAGATAAAAGTTGCGGTAGCCGATGATGCGCTCTGGGCACGCCTCGGCCAGCTCCTTGTGGGTGTGTGCTTCTTGGATGATCTGCTGGTTGAGCTCCTCGTAGTCCGAGTTCGTTTCCCTCTCCATGCGCTTCATGACGACCTCCTCACCCGTCGCCTCGTCACGCGCCACCCATACATCCTCCTGCCCAGCGACACGATGAAGTGGCCAGTAGCGGTCCGGCATTGGTGGCTGTGTGGTTGCTCTGACTCAGGTGAAACAAAAAATGTAATAGCCCTCTTCATTTTGCAAATCGTATATGTAGAAGACAAGTGATAAATCTAAGTCTTGTGCAAAAAGAGCAGATGGGGAAAAGAGCTAGAAGAATAAAGACAAGGAAGGTAAGGATGATGAAAGGGGAGAGGAGGGGCCGGGGACAAAGCAAAAGTCATCAATCTTAAGGGCGCGATGTCCAGGTCGCCGGCTGGGGCCGGTCGAGTCCCGCAAACCCGACATGGTGAGCAGGGTCAGCGGCCTGACTCTGGGATGGTTCGTACAACCGCGTCATGGGCACGGCCGCTGCATCTCCCACCACGGCGGTCGGGTCGCCACCGCCGCCAAGTGATCGACCGCGGCTCCGCGACCGGCTGTTCTTCCCCGAAAGGGTATTCGTGCGGCCCATCCCGAAGGCAGGCTCTGGGAATTGCTGTTGCTGCTGCTGCTGGCGGTAGTGCTGATGGTGTTGTCGTTGCTGCAGGGTTGTTGGCTGAGACTGGGGGGCCGCCGTCGCAACTTCGGGTCGTTGCCCTGCAGTCTGCCGATGGCCGCGGCCCAGAATCCGATCCTTCAGGCTCACGCGGCGCTCCAGCGGCCGAGCTTCTGGCGCCCGCTCGTATCCGGATCGGTCGGAAGCGGTGTGGGCTGGCCGCACAGCCGCTAGAGCCTTCGCGAGTTTCAAATAATACTGAGCCGCTTCGCGCGAAGGGCGTACGCCAGGCCGACCCGAGACAAACAGGTCCGCAAGACGAAGCATAAGCAGCCGAGTAAAGTCTTGGGCCCCAGGGAGCGACACGTCTGACGCACGCGATCCCAGTAGTGGGGCATCGACAGGCCTGCCGGGCTGGGAGGGCAGGTTAACCAAAGCCGCTTCATTGAAGGGACGGTGGATTTGATTGACCAACAACTGCCAGGCTGATGCCGTAATTAGCATAGGAGCAGCATTTTGCACTGGAACATGATCCCAGAATGTTGTCATTGCAGAAGATGCAGATGTGGTCTGAGAAGATGTCTCTGAGGACGAAGTCGAGTATTTAGGAAGGCCGGCGACGGGGCGAACAGGTCCCGACTGAGGCGAATGCAAACCACCGTCACCCTTTCCCGCATTGGATTTTCTTCGAGAAAGAAGCTTCAGGGACGGCCTGCGTTTGACAGGACCATTGGCGACGATGTCCGCAGATAGAGAGTGTCCTTGAGCGCGGTCCGGTCGCGCAATGTCCGCTGCTTGGGCATCACCTGGGTGTCTTTGCTCACGGTGTCGGCTCGCTTTATTATCGCCTGGCTTGACCAGCCACGAAGAACGCCGGCTTCGATCTGCAGTTCGATCCGGCTCTACGTACGAGATTTCTTCTTGCCGGTTCGCGGACCGTTCGACAAACTGGGGGGACAGGAGTGCCATTGCAAGACGGCCAGAAGCGCTTGGCTCTTGTGCGGATTGAAGATGCTCTGGACGCGGCCGGCTAGAGCTTTTTCTCCGATCCCACATGCTGGACCTGCGATTGCCAGTATCGGAGGCCGCTTCCTTGCCGGTCGCTAAGTGCCTATCACCGTGTCCCTTTGGCGCATGTCTTGCCAAAGGAGGAGTTCTTGCGAAAAGCAACGAAATGGTATCCGCATGAAGACCTTCAACAGAAACGTAGGCCGCAGCTTCCAATGTTGAGGCAGCCATCGGGTAATCGTGAGGACAACCCACTCCTTCTAGAAGATGTGACGACAGAATGTACAAAGCGACGGCCATAAGGTGTGCCGGGAATTGGTTTGACAGTCTCTTCAACTTGTTCCGTGAGAAGTTCAGCACCGCAGTGCGTTGATGCTTTGACTGGCCCGCAAACATCGGTGAGCCAGGAAAGACGCCGGACTGTGCGACAGCATTCGAATGATTACCAGATGAGCCACCCGCCTGATCCTGCGGTCCTTTTCGGTGACACTTTTTTTCTGCCCGCTGGTAATTGAGAACAAAAGCCTCATGCAAGCCGATGGTGACAGCATAGTGGCACATCCGGAACGCTGACCGGTAATCTCCACTTTGCCATAGTGTAACACTGAGCCCAAGAACTTCTTGGGGAGGCATAGAGGGCCACACGAAGGGAAAAGGCGGTGGGGGTAAGATTAACGGTCTGCCCAACGATCCAGGGGACCTGAGAGCGTGAGAAGCAGGAACATTGATGTCGTATATCGACCGGAGGTCGAAAATCGCAGCAACGGTGGAGACTGCCGGTGCAAAAACAGGAGGTTGAGTGCCACTTGATCCGTCTATATTTGTAGCCCGGAATTGACTTCCAACGGAACTACTGGACGAGTACGGTGTCGTGTGAGTCGACCGGTGAGAGTTGGCGTCAGTGTCTGACGTAAGTTTAAGCAATTCTGAGCCGTTTGGATGCTGTGTCGAAGGCACCTGTACCGACGAGGCATTGAATGCGTGGCTGGGATCGTTTGCGGGTGGATTGGCTCCGGGTACGTCGTCAGAACGAGACGACTTTTCGTCGTCGGTCAAATCAAAACCGTCCAAGACTGGCCGAACTAGGGTCTCTTCATTTTGATTTTGACCCGGATGCTGGTAAAGCTCCCTTTTGTGAGACTGCGAATGCGTTGAGTGTCCGGATGCATTTCTTCCGTTCATTGTCAAGTCATTTTCTGCAGTTGGCAAGGAGCCCCGTTAGTGGAGATGAACCAATACAGCATGAGTCTTACCATCAACGCTTGCAGTTAATTCTCCGCTGATCACAGAAGCCGATGACATTGAGGTGGCAGGGTTCTTAAACGAATGGTTGGATGAGGTTGGTGTGCCGGGGATATCCTGTTCAAGACTCCAGTACTCAGCCTGGAGTTTCTCGAAATGTTGCTCTAACTGCCTAATGCTCACGGCAATAGAGGAGGGTCGTGGCCGCGAAACGGTGCCGGAGGATCTTTGGTTAGCAGCAGGTGGGACGGCGCCGGATGCATCTTCGTCGACTCCCGGGGTACTTTCGCCTTGGCCCTGATCCTCATCGCCAGTGTACATATCCAGTATGCTAGGAGAATCAGAGGAACCATGAGGGCCATCCGTGACTGGGGTCTTCGGCACAGACGACCTGGGGGCATTGGCAGTAGACCTTGGGCGAGTGATAAGCCGGAACGGGTCGTCATCGGAGTCATCGCTGCCGTCGCTGTCGGCCTCGTCGTCATCGCCCTGGTCGTCCGATGAGCCGTCTAAATCCAGATTACCGGCTGTCGCCGGGTCAGGAAAACGGTACGTTTGGAGAGTGCGGTTGAGATCTTGTTCCAGCACTCCCACGGGAAGTGGCTGTGGTGGAAGACGATGCGACGGAGGCTTGCTGGAATTGGGTGCTCCAGTGGCAGGTTGAAACCCAAACGCGGCGATGGACGGGGAGGAGTTACCTTGAGTGTCAGATGGAAGTTCGTGAGGGAAAAGAGGCAGGCGTGCGGCAGGATGAAACGAAGCCGATGAGGCATGAAGGGACGGTGGGTCGCTGGCGGCATGCGGGCGAGTTGAGTGCAAATGAGACTGTTGGGAGGGCGGAGGTAGGAATACGGGGGATAACGATGACATCGTCGACGAGTTGGGAAGGAGCAACAGAGAAGCGAAAAAAAGCAAACGTGAGGTAGGATGGTCGAAGGGTAGGCGTTTAGGTGGTTGCAGGGGGAAGGGGGGTTGGCCGTGGAGGGACGGCGACGGAAAAGCAGGATTCAGCAAGAGAAGCGTGAAGTGTCCGATGGGAGCTGTCGCCCTTGAGCGCGTGGGAGGGAGGAGAACAGGCAACTTGGAGGTAGAGAGAGAGCAAGAGAGCGTGAAAGAAATAGGGGGAGAGAGACAGAGAACGAGCGAGTGTGAGGAGAGAGAGACAGTGGCAGAGAGCAAGAGAGATAGACAAGAGAGAGAGGGGGGGAGAGAGAGAGGAGAGAGAGAGAGGGGGAGAGAGAGAGAGAGAAAAAGAAAGAGCGCGAGAGAGAGGGCGAGTGAGAGGGAAAGTTATGTAGGGGTTGGCAGGGAGAGAGCAGACACACCGACTCTAAGAAACCAATCAGCCGCAATCTTTTTGACCCCAACGTTTCTTGTTGGTCCTTCATGAACCCCAAGAACGTAATTACACACCGCACACAAGTACGCGCACACAAACACGCGCACACAAACACGCACACACCCCCTCTCTCATTCACAGGCAAAGCCGCAAGTAAAGCACCAGTAGATCCGCCATTCCCACCAGCTGTCAAGCCGTCCCAACCCCAGCCCCCCGAATGTCCGCCAGCGCGCGAGTCGCGACTCTACGCAGCTCAGCAAATCCAACATGCGTGTAGGCCCCCCACGCCTCGTCCCGGAACCTGGGGGAAGAGGAGCCATGCGATCCGTGGGCGAGCCAACGGTGCCCGCAAAGATCGGTTGGAATGAGTGGAGGTCGGTTAATTGCAACGGCGGAGGATGACAAAGATAGAGAGAGATAGAGAAGAAAAAAAATTTAGGATCGTACCATTCGTATGCTGGGAAGCTAGGGCTCGGGATGGCGTGAAAAATGCGAGCTACACTTCGACCTGTATCATATAACAATCAGTTATAGGAAGAGAGAAGGGCGATGTTCGAGGTGTGCTGACCTGTCGTCAATATTTCAATGTTGCGGTGGACGAAGTGGCGGACGTCTACGTAAAGCGCGTCCTTGCTTTTGTACAAGGAGTGCATAGGAGCGACAAAAGGTCAGCGAAACAGGCGACCGAATCAACCGGCAGTGCGCCGAACAACGAACCAACGGCGCGATTGCTCTGCCAGGCTTGGGTCACGGAAGCCTTTGACTTTGTTCCCGCTGTTCTCCTCGCTCGTCGGCGCCTCCGCATCTTCGGCTTCAAAGTACGAATGTACCTCCTCCTTCAAGCGCTCCTCGCGCTCATCGCACCTCGCAGACGGGCCGTCCGGCTCTTCGGCACCGTCCTCGCCGGCAGTGTGAAGGTGATCGACGTCCGATATCCCGTCCTGCGCGGCTGCCAAGAGCACCTCGTAGAGCCGGTCCAGCTTAGAGACACGCGACTTTTCAAGGTCGTCCATTCTCCGCAGCAGGGTGCCGCGGAGACGTTCCATGTATTCGCCGTCTTCCCCGTCGCGCTCCAGATTGAAAAGCACCTCGACGTGGAATGCGCGATCAAGCGCGTCGTACTGGATCTCACGACGGTTCTGGTGCACTTGTTGAGAAAGTCCGTCATGGTTGTAGTTTTGCAATCGTTACCTTGAGAACTAGCAGTCTGGTGGCCAAGATGTTGGGACTTATTCCAAGCTCCACACATATCTGCCGGAACAAATATTGGTTCATTTAAGGCCGACACTCAAGGTGAAACAGCTTACCTCCAGTGTGTCAATAATATAACGACCTTTCGCACCAATCGTGCCCAACTTCAAAATTGCAGCGACAACTTCGTCTGATTCAGCGAGCTCCGAAGCTGACCGTTTGGTAAACCATATCGAGTACTTGGCAGACGCAACTAGATCAACCTTTAATTACCCAGGGAACCAAAAAATAGTCCACCCGCCGACCTTGAAGAACACGAATAGGCCTGTCCTCGAACGTCTCCATGTAGATGAGCAAGGTCGACAAGACACTCTCTTTCATATCCAGCTCCTTCTCAGTCGCCTCGATTGGCAGGAGGAGGTTCATTACGCCTCGGATTCGCGCACGCCGAATATTGGCCGTACCGCCACCGTTTACTTCGTCCCCTAGCACACGCAATACAAACCTCCATACGTTGGGCTCGTCTACGCCTTCGCTGTACGCGAAGCTTCGATGCTTGACGTAGTCCTCTGGACTAAGCAAGACATGGCAAAAGGCTGGCAACCCGTCACGCCCAGACCGCCCAATTTCCTAGTTCGGGTTACTGAGTAGCAGTTCGTTCGCACATACGCTGGTTGACTCACCTGAACGTAGTTTTCAATGGACTTTGGCAAATTAAAGTGTATGACACTCCGAACGTCCTTTTTGTCAACCCCCAAGCCAAACGCTATCGTGGCCACGACGATACGGAGCTTGCCTCGCATAAACCGCCTCTGAATTACACCTCTTTCCCCAGGTGGTTTACCGGCATGATAACTGGCTGCGTCGTAGCCTCTGACTCTCAGATAGGTCGCAAGGCTGTCTGCCTGGTTCTAAAGGGAAGTATAAGCATGACACAGGAAGAATACACACAAGAAACCTGAAACATTGTATAGATAATGATGGAGTCAAGGTCAGAAATCACGTCTGTTTTTAACAAGGCGACCAATGCTTCATCGCTTAGTTCTTTGAGATAAGCTAGCAAGAAGTGTAACCCGACACAAACCGTGCTTCGCCAGCAGCGACCTTGGACACAGATAACCGCAGATTGTGGCGGATTGCGTTTTTGCAAATTATGTCCTCTCTATCAAGAGATAGCATGCTGCAAATGGAATCCCGTGCTTGTTTGGTCGCAGTTCCAGTAAGCCCGAGAACACACGGTTTGTTCAAAACTTCGTCGAGCGTGCACTGTAGGGACAAGTACGAAGTCCTACAAACGTAAACCATTAACTGAACCGTAATGCCTTCAATTCATTTTAAAGCTTTACCTAAAATTATGCGACCACTCTGTCAAGCAGTGCACTTCATCAATGCATACTAGCCGCACAGGGGACATCGACCCCGACGAAACCAAGTCACGAAAGCCCATCGTTTGCAAGCGTTCCGGGGAGGCAAACAGAACGTCAATCGAGTTCGAACGAAGTCGCTCCACGATGCTCTTCATCTCTGACGACTTATATCCGCTGTCAGAAATATTTTCGAAATCAATGTGAAGAACAAAAAGCGCTCACGCTCTGCATCCCGCCACTGAGACAAGCACCAGACAGAGGTGCCGGAAGGTTTCGTAGTTGGTCTTGCATCAGGGAAATCGTGGGCGAGACAACCAAGACAAGAACGCGTGCTGATAGCTTCTTTGCTGCAGCGCGCAGAACAAAAGCTGGGAGTTGGTAGCAAAGCGATTTTCCACCACCTGACAAACTTTTAGGAAGTGTGTCAGATGTCAGGATATCAAACCTGTAGGCAAGACAAGAACTGTAGACTGGCCTGCAAGGACTCGCTTAATCGCCTCCATCTGCCCTTCAGTAACGTTTACTGTTATGAATCAAGACGAGGTTGGCCAAACCATCACGAAAGGACTCTAATCCAGTCATTGCTTTGAGTGCCAACTGAAGGTCAACATAAAGGGTTTCTGTCAGCAGAGTTTCGCCGGAAAAGAATGACGGACTGATGTGGCAATAGCTTTACGACATGTAAGCACAAAGCGGTCACCGCAAAGCTCAGCTCACTGCTCTTGGCCGTCTGAAACATCAGAAACAAAGAAATCGATATCAGGCTGTGGTGTGTGAGCAGCGCTTTTTTCGTCCTCCTCTGAATCGGACATTTCATTGCCGCCCTGATCCTGGTAATACCAGGGATTTTCAGAGTCCCAGGATGAGGCTGCAGGGCCGTTATAGTTGTACCGTCTGAATCAGGAAAGCATGAGTGATCCAATCAATATAAGCATAGCTCACTTTGGAATTTGCTTGAAACGTCCTCGTCCTCCAGCCCCTCCCTTACGGAATCGGCCCTTGTCCAGACGGAGGGCACGAAAATTGTTACTTCCAATGCCTTAGCCCTCGGTCAGTAAATCCACTAAAAAAAATACTTGTACCGTCAAACTGCGACGTTTTAGAACCGCTTGTTGATTTTGAGGCCGAATTCCACTTCCCAGTCGACTTTGAAGCCCCCGTCCACCCACTTGTCATTTTCGTCGCAGTTTTTTCATTTTTGGTTGTTTTGGTAGATTTGGGCTTCTTCGGTTGAGACGTTGTCCCTTCATCGGTGTCTCTTTTGCGCTTCTTAATCTTGTTCCCCTTTCATCACAATAAGCCTTGACTCATGTTCTGCCGAGACTAACCTTCCCTTCGCTTAGACCTTTATCCATAGTCTCCTTTTCATCTGCATTTACAAGGTCCAGAATAACGTCTGTGTCCTCATCAGGCACAGCATTATCCAGGTCATGGTGGCTCCCGACGGCTTCCACAACGTCGGGATGTACCTTTTCTTTTCCTTTGCGATTACTTTTGACTCGAGTCAGGGGCATTTCGGTATTTAATGACTCTGCGAATTGTTTATCTGAAACCTTCATGGCTTTTGTGACTTTAACCCCGTTCGCAAGCCGAGATGAACGCTTGCCGCGGGCAGGCCCGCCTTTTCGCGCGCGGCGCAATTCGTATGCACCTTCCTCATAGTTCAAAACGTCAGCTTTTTCGTTTCCGCTCTGCACTCTAGACGCCCCATCATGATGTGTATCGGAACTATCCAATTCCTGCTCGTCTAATAGAGCCGGGACTTCCAAAGCTTCCGAGTCCGGTAGAAATGAGGAAAGCGAGATGGTGAAAGACGACGTTCGCAATGTTGGTGGTCGTCGATTCAACATACTGTTTGGCGCAATAATATTTTCGTAGTCTTCTTGATCCCTAGTGCTTTGTTAGTAGGAGCATTTCGACATTTACGTACTTTGGAGTGGCTTCGCTGGGTTTATCGCCAAAATCAAACACTCTGTATATTGTAAGAGGCAGTGAAGGACAAAATTGCGCTCGTAACTAACCCATCGTTACAATCTCTGATGCAAATTAGCTTTACAAAATGCTTTAAGCCCCGCGTACCTTTGAGGCACCTCGGAATCGGCCAACAAATGATTCGAAGAAAAAACGCTTCCCATAGAGGTTTTCACCCCAATGAGGCGTCTAAGGTCTTTTGTAGTGATTATCTGTTCCTCTTGAGCATCCGCCTCATCAAAAACCGGATTGTCTGGAACTGAGTCGTCGTCAGCCTTTCGGTTCAAGGAGAAGTTAAATGGGCCGCTTCTAAAAAACTCGCGCTCTGGATGTTCTGAAGAAGCATCTGTCATCGATTTAGAAGCCGGACTAGTTACTTTATCTATCATCACAATTAAACAAATGATCGCTGTAATGGGGGATTTCCTCACCAAACTGCTTAGACGATTTAGCTAACGGGCTTCTTTGCAATTGTGTTCGGTTCGCTGGGTTTTCATAGCTGGACTTTGGACTGGACTCGTTATTGGTCGTTGATGCTTGCGGCTGTTTAGTGGGAGAGCGCCTCGTTTTCGGCGCTGCTTGACTGCGATTTTTCCCTTTTGGCGTCATGCCACGGATCGCAAATGCAGGCAATCCCGATGGCGACTTGGTCGACTTTGCCGATTTTGGTGTGCATGGCGAGCGCGGATCGAGAGGGGGTCTCTTCTGGGCCAGACGCTTCTCAGGAGTGGCAAAAGGGTTCGCAGCCGGTTGAGCGATCGGGCGACGTGGCGATGCAGATTCCAGCTCGAAGGCTCGAGGCTGATGCTCGTGCTGCTTCTGCTGTTGTTTTTCAGCATTCTTCAGTGCCCGGTACTCCTTGTAGGCGGCATGTGCGTCGGGGAAGCGGGTCACGTCGTCCTTGGACGGCGGGTGGCCATACTTCGCGGCGAAGCGGGCCTCCCACGTCTTCAGCTTGATTTTAAGGCGCTCAGCGCGAGCGTGAGGTGACTCGTTTAGCTTCGGGGGTGCATTGGAGCACGGCGGAGGCGGTGTCGTCGCCTTCGACGGTCGTGGTGGGTCAACTAGCGCCTGTTGCGGCGGCGGCGTGGTGATGGTGGTGTGTGGTGGGGGCAGTGGGTCGCGAAGGCCAACAGCAACGTCGTCGATGGGCGTGTGGCTGGACATGAATGAATGAGTGAGGGTCGGACAGGCTTCGTCCAGGGTTGTGCATCCTACATACAACTGCACTGTGCATCCCCTCCCTCCCGCACACTGCACACTGTGCTGTATCTGCAAAATGCATAGAGGCAGATGAATGGATGGATTCACCCTGACTGAACAGACAGACACCCACTCCCCATGTGACCCCGCCCTCCACGTCCTCTCCCATCTCACCACACCGTTGTGATTAAAAGGGGCCGGCTGCTGTCCGCTGGGGAGAAAGGCTTCAATAACTCACCCGCCAATGTCGCTGCCATCCTCGTCCTCGTCGGTGTCTGCGTCTCGTTGGGGCCGTGGCTTTGAGGGTCAACGCATCCCTGACCTTGGCGACGGCTTCTTCCGCAATCCCGTCTTCCCAGGTGAGGATGAGGAAGCGCGCTTGCTCGAGAAAGATACTGGGTCATGACAGTGCCCGCGCCATGCCCGTATAGGCGATCACCCCGATCCGTCGATCCTGAAAGACGGCGCTACCTACTACTTGGTCCACTCTTCCTTTGATGTCTATCCGGGTTTAATTATATATCGCTCTCGTGACCTTATCAACTGGGAACCTGTTGGGCCAGCGCTCAAGACTTGGGTTGGCTCGGTATGGGCCCCGTACCTGACGAAAGTGTGAGTATGTTTGTTCCCAATCGTGTTTCGTCTCATTCACACATTGTTAGAGACGGTGTCTTCTTCATTTATTTCCCTGCGAGAGGGTCCGGCCGTCCGACGAACTACGTGATCACTGCGCCATCCATCGAAGGCCCTTGGACGGAACCTTTAGACCTCCACAAACCGCTTGGTCCGGACTTTCCCTCGCGTATCGATCCTTCCCACATCATCGGAGAGGATGGACGCCGTTACCTCTTTGTCGCCGGAACTTATTACATGCAAATTTCCGACGACGGGCTCGCTATCCTGCCCGAGACGCTAAAACTGGCGGTGGAGGACTACCCCATGCCTGAAGAATGGATCTTCGAGAGCCCTGCGCCTGAGGGCCCGAAGGTCGCCCGCATTGGCGAGTACTTCTATCTCAATGTCGCTCAAGGAGGCACGGCCGGTCCTCCGACATCCCACATGACTTTAAGCTACCGATCAAAATCCGTTCATGGGCCGTGGGAGTTCAACCCCGCCAACCCCGTTGTATGCACAAAGACACCGGAGGACCCGTGGTGGTCGAAGGGTCATGGAACTTTGGTGGAGGGTCCGGAGGGCGGTTCTTCAGCCTGGTACCTTGTATTCCACGGCTACGAGAAGGACTACTGCAATCTCGGCCGCCAGACTCTTCTTTACCCCGTAGTTTTCACCGAAGACGGCTGGTGGCGCCTCACTGACGAAGATGTTTCCAAGCCACAGCCTCTCCCAATCGCACTTGACGGGTAATTTGTCATTGGATCCGCTGTGGCAATGTACTAACTCTCCCAAAGACCCAAGTCTTTCAACTGTCCATACAGCGACGACTTTTCCACCGACAAGTTCGGCATTCAGTGGGGCTTCTACAACTCAAAGCCAGTCGGCTCCCCCGTGACGCCACCTGACTCGGTTCCTCGCCATTCCTTTGAAAGGACTCCAGAGGGCTCGCCATCACTTGTACTAACATGCAAAGGCATTGGACCGGCGGACGCGGATCCTATCACTTTCAAAACAGGCGACCGCGCTTACGAAATGACCGTGAAAATTACGCTTCTGGATCCAACGTCGGCGATCGGTGGCGCTGTTCTATTCTACAACTCGAAGTTGTACGCGGGCTTGGGGTTCGATGGCTCAGGTGCTCTCATTATGCATCGCTACGGCTCTGATCGGTATCTACCCGGCCGACTTCCACCTACGACCGATAACGGTGTCTCCCCTCGGTCACTTCTAGTTAAACTACGCCTTGATTATGTCCCGACGACGCTGACGATGTGGATTTGTACCGACGGCGAAGGAATTGAGTGGAAGCGGTTTGAGACGCAGATCAACGTCTCGTCGTACGAGCACAATGCGTGCTACGACTTTTTGAGCCTGCGCCCTGGGCTCTACGCGGCCGGGAAGGGCCGAGTGCGGTTCGAGAAGGTCTCCTACCGCGCCCTCGACCCTTCTCCAATGCGCAATGATGTCGGGCTGCTTTTCGCGTCTGAGGTCAAGCGAGGCAACATGGTCTGAGGATTGTGTCAAGCACGCACGCGATATCTTTCGCCAATAAAATTGGTTTCTCATGTCATGTGCTTGAGGGCACGAATGGCCCCACGGAAAATCGTCAGAAAAAGTCAGGATGGTTGAGACATCCGAATCGAAGCTGCCCTTGCTGGCTGGTGGCCGCCACGACGGCGGCGCGGACGCCGCGACCCACGTCCACGCCCACGCCCACGCCGACTTCTCGGCCACAGTGGCCTGCCCGCTCTGTGGCAGCAGGCTTACGGTTGAGGAGGCTGCCGCTGCACGCCGGGTGCGCCGCAGGGCCGTGCTGCGCCGTGTGGCCATTGTGCTTTCGGTCGTGCTGTTGCTCCTCCTCGCCGGCCATGTGCTGCACCCGCACCGCCACCACGGCCGCCGCCACCGTGGCCCCGGCGGTCCGGAAGACGGCGAGAACGGCGGAGGGAGGCGTGGCTGGTTCCACCACCACGGCCACCACGGCCGCCACGATGAAGAAGGAGAGCGACGAACCGAGATCGCCGGCTTGGCCCAGCCCTTTTCGTTTGTGGAGGAGGTCATTGCTGCTAATGGCCACGACACCGAGTGGATGAAGGAGCAAGGCTTCCGTCTAATATCCGTGTCGGAAACTGACCAGCGCTGGATGTCCGAGGACCAGATCCTCGGCCTCATCCGCTCCAAGATCCACTTCATGGACGTGACTGACGGAGACCTCGAGTCCGTACCTCTCATCAAGCCCTCGATCGCCTACGAACTTCCCTTGAAGCCAGCTCAACAAGAGCTTGTCCTTCCCATTGCCGGCAATGTTTCGACCGAGAATCTGAGCGAGTGGCTGACGGCGCTCACAACTTCGTTCAAGACGAGGTACTACCAGTCCGTCTCCGGCCAGAAAGCTGCCCGTTGGATCTACGACCAAGTCGTGGCAGTGGCCGAAGAATCGGCGGACACGGTCAAAGTTACAGTGAACGAGTTTAAACACACCTGGCCTCAGGCCTCCGTCATTGCAAGGATCGAGGCCATCGAATCCACCACGTCATCGGATGAGGAGGAGCTGCCGGCTGTTATCATCTCGGCGCACTTGGACTGTAAGCCGACCTGTCACCTCCAATGTTTTACTCAGATGAATTGTAGCTGTCAACCAATGGAACCCATGGTTCGGCGCCAGCCCTGGCGCTGATGACGATGGTTGGTGGGCAAAAGCCTTTACCGTGACACTGACCCAATTTATTCAGGCTCTGGAAGTGCCACAATTTTCGAGGCATACCGCGTACTCATAAGCTCGGGTTTTGTTCCCAAGCGCCCACTGGAATTCCACTGGTACTCTGGGGAAGAAGGAGGCCTCCTTGGCTCCCAGAAGGTGGTGGCCAAATACCTTGCGGATGGCATCCCAGTCTACGGTGTCTTCCACTCGGACATGACTGGCTACACCTCCTCGAGCAAGAAGGAAGTCATTGGAGTCGTTACCGACTTCGTCGACCCGGAGCTCACTGGGTTCTTGAAGTCCCTGGTTGAAGAGTACTCTGACATCAAATGGAAGGAGACCAAATGCGGGTAAGTTCAGTCATATTTGAGAAGGCGTGTGTAATGTGTTCGTGTGAACAGGTACGCGTGCTCGGACCATGCGTCGTGGACAAAGGGCGGAATTCCTTCCGCTTTTTCATTTGAAGGAGAGTTTTCAGACAGTTCGCCGTAGTAAGTACTACACCATATTTGTTCCGACACCTTCGAACCTAATTGTCCTGTAGCATCCACACTACCAACGACGATGTGTCCCACATCACGTTTTCGCACGTCGCCAAGTTTTCCAAGCTCGCCGTCGCTTTTGCGGTGGAAATGAGTCTCAACTGAGTAACTTGCGCTCACGTGCGGGTGATGGTTCAAAACGGTCTCATGCTTTTGAGCCGTTGTTAATCTCTTTTGTTTTTTGCTTCGTAAGTTGCTCTTTAGTTCAACACCCGAAAGCCAAGCACTCCTTTCTGTTTTCGCCCGCCATTTGAACTCCTGTTGTCTTTGCGGGTCAAAAAAAGGGTGTGGGCTCCACCATGGAGTAAACAAACTCGATCTCATCCATATATTCGTTTTTACCAACGGATGAAATCGGTTCAATGGCGCGGGGAGGCTCTACGCCTCCGATTCAGCCTCCTTGGCAAGGCGGCGCATCCTCCTCCTGGCCAGCATGTCGCGATCGATCTCGATAGCGGCAAAGCGGTATTCTTCCCACTTGTAGAGCCCGTAGCCGCCAGCCGCAGTACCTGCTGCCCATGCGATGTAGGAAAGAGGGCCTGAGGGGAACCGATTCATGGATCAGTTCGCCAGTCATTTGCACTCGCGAGAATACAATTCCCATCAAAGTGTGGGAGTGCATTTCTCGTGTTAAGTGAGGAGGAGGCTCGGTGCACCACACCAGCAGCACAATGCACACGGCGCCAGCGCACAACCCACCGGCACGAACTGGTAGCTTCGCCATTGACCGAGCCCAGGCATTCAGTACGAGACCAAAAGTCGCGTAGACAGGCAGGCGGAACTTCAGCGGCCACAGCTCCTCGGAGGTGGTCGCCTGGCTCGACGGCGGCGGCGGGAATGGGATTCTGGCAGCCATCGCAGACTGTGTGGGCCCTTGTCAGATTGGCCAAAAGTAGTATTTGATAGGTAATTACGACGACGCCATGCTCCTGCTGCAGCAGCAGCAGCCCTCAAACTCGGTGCCGCTCGACGAGGCGCGCGACGACACCCCCACAATTTCGCGAGCGACTGCCTGAAGTCCTGGCGTGCGCTGACGAGGGCTTAGATCGCCCGTCTAGAGTCGGCGCGACGCGACGCGATCTCGGCCGGGCCGCGGAAGGACGCCCAGAGTAGCCTCGCGCTAGTGCAGGAGCAGCGCACGCCGCAGTTCGAGGAGTGCTTTTCGGGCCGCGGTCCAGATCGACACAGTGCTTATGGAGCCCTGGCAGAGTTCAAGGCGAGGAACGTCAATGATGCCCGCCTGATGGGAAAGAAGGGGTCGTTGTTGCTTTGTTGTTGCCCCTCAACCACCCCGTCTGCTCCGCTTGAGTAGCTGGCTCACCCGTGCCGCCCAGTTTGACGCCGCAGACCGCGAGCACCGAGCGGTGACGGACAGATACCTGAAGAGAAAAGCTCAAGCTCCAGCTGAGCTTTCGACAACTGGATACCCAGATTCCAGGCAGCACTTACCAAAGGAAAGCTCTCTACTCAGCCGGGGTGGAACTCGGTAGCAAAATCAACAACCTCCAGCGCACACGAGCCATTGACCTGTCAGAGTCTACTCTGGCTTTTCTGTATGCAGAGATGGCTTACCACCATCAATGTTAAAAGGAACTCAGGGCGTTCCAGCCGATGCTCGACGCGCTATCGCAGCAATTGAAGGAAATGAGGTCACAATACGAAGAAGAGTCGATGCTCACGGTGGAGAGGGTTGTTCTTCCTACCTTTGAAGGGTATCATCCGGACTCTCCTCGGCTTCCTTGCCGAGCTGACCTCTCTCGGTCAGACTTTCACCGCGGGCTGGGATCCCAGTCTCAAAAGTATGTCTCTTCAGCCGGACTGGTGACCCTTTTCTTAAACATTTCGGAAACATTATGCAGGTGCAGAAGGTGACCATGGCCTCCTTGTCCCATTCAAACCAATAAAAAAAGCACAAAGTCATGGTTGCTGAAGGACAAGGCACAATGTACAGCAGTGAAAGGCTGCTTGGCCAAGGTTGTATGCATTTTAATCCTTGGGCTTCGCTCTTGCGAGAGAAGACAACAGACCGGAAATCTCCTGCTTGACGTCGAGGCGTTCAACGTGAATGCCCTGCAAATTCTGGCGGCGAAAAACGACGGTCGACATGGTGGAATCTCGAAAGACTCGCGGGCGTAGCTCCTCGGGCGTCAAGAACGCAAACGGATTCCAGGACGGTTGGTTGCCCAAGCTTGTGGACGCAGAAGTTTGACGGGGAGCCGCGCCTTCATCGCCCAGAATGCCGCCAAGAGGACGCGCGAATGTGAAGGGTCGGCAGGTTACCAGGAATTCATGATGTGGATGAACGTCTGCGATTTTGCGCGAAAGGAACGAAGAGTTTCCCGCGTCGGATGGCGGGGCGCCGTCACTTTCGAACCAAGGCGGGTTCATTTGGTAAGCTAAATCTCCGCTTGCAGCGTTCGTCAGGGCCTCTTCGAGGGCGGTGTATCCGCTTGCGTCTTGCAGGTCCAAAATGCTAAGTATGGCGTCGGCCGATTCCAGATGAAGCAGGCACTCAAAAGTGCCGTCCTCCATGAACAGTTTCCCTTGGGCTTGCAAAGTGTATGCGCTTCCTTGAGAGAAACTACAGCCGTTTGGGCACGTTTGCAGGCCAAAAAGTTTTAGGGAGCAGACAGAGCATTCCGCCCAAAGTCGGATCTCCTGAACGTGCGAGATGGTACATTTGGCTGAATATACACGGCCAGGTTCCGGTGCGCCAGGCGCAAAAATAATCTCTACCAGCCGTCTTCGCTCACCGGATTCATGGCTTGTGTGCAGAGGATCGCGTGGCACACGCTGTCTCTTAAGAAGTTGGACGGTAGTGACAGAAACTGCTTGCGCGTACAATTTCTTTGCAGAGCCCTTTAGGAGAACGCGTTGAACCAACACGTGGGCACCGGGAATAACACCAAAGGAGAATAGCGACTGCCTAGTGTCCCAGTAAAGATCGACACTTGAGGAGCCAAGGGCATCTCGAAGAGTCAGCTTGAAAATCTTATCAGGCCGCCCTAAGCCAATGTAGCGCGTCCTCAACAAGCTTGCTGGGTCTTGCCGCTTCTCGAGGGCCCACGGATGCTGTGCATCGCAAAGCAGCTTGCTTGTTATGACACCATGAAAGCTGTACAGAGTTTGGGCAGCAGTGCCGTTTTTCCCCGAGTTCCTCAACTCACTCGCATGTTCTGAAAGTGTAGCCGAAATCCCAACAAGTTCCTTCACGGGCGGAGGGTCTGGAACGAATTGTTGCAATGACAAATAGTCTCCCGAGATGATATGTACATGATTGGGCGATGGATGATGGTAGGTAAAGACATCGTCCAAAAATGGAATAACTCGCTCGACGGAGCAATCCATGCCAGCTTCACAAAAGCATTCCTTCTCTTCATCGACATTCTCAAAGTAGGTACACTTTGCACCCTGCACTAAATACCAAGCCCCAGATTGTAGATACGGGAGCATTTCCAGTCGAACCAGTTCGCCAATGGTCGTAAATGCCTCCGACTTTTGTCTGTATGCCCGAATATTTGGGAGAGGGTCCCTCGTTCTCTCAACTTTCCACGCTCTTCCCTCGAACACAGCCAAAGTCTGAGTTTCACCTCGCTTGCGAGGGCGCATCGCTACAGGCCCAACGTGCTCCAAAAATAAGAGGATCAAAGGACGCCCATCGAGCAGCGGAGGCTCGTGGGCAACCGTATCGAGCAACATCACATTCTCTTGAGAAACTCGCAGGTAGCTTATCATTATAATGTCGTTTTCGATACACGGGATGGCTTCTGCGATGACTTCGTATTTCAAAATTGCGCAAATCCTATTTATGAAATTGAACGCCTGGCCCTCTGCTCGCATAGAGTCATCGGCCTCAATCGCAACCGGTATAAATCCCGATGCGTCACGCAAAATAAGAAAGCCGCTGGCATCACCTTGGAAGGCGCCGATAAGTAAGCAGGTTTCGTTACAGATATCTTGCTGGCGGAGAACCTTTGGTCGGATCTCCAAGTTCACAGTTGGCAACCGTCTAGGTTCGACATTGAGAGTCGCTTTGGAACCAAGTTGCCCAAGCGAGCTTGCAGAGACCAATTTGAATTTGCTAAATCGGTTTGCGGCAACGGTGCAGAGCCTGCTATGATCCAGTGTCGCAGGTATTTTCAGCTGGGGTCCTTCGTACGGCGAATAACCGAAAAACGTCATCAAGTCCACAGCCGACTTCATGGACTGCACGGTGAGTACTCGGTCCTTTCCTTCTGCCCGAGTAGTTGATTGCCCCGACTCAAACAACCGCTCAACCAATCGATCAATTTCCGCGGCTAGTTCCCTTAGAAAAGCAAAGTCGGATGTATTAAATCCTGTGTGGTTGTGAGCCAGGCGCTCGTTGGCTCCCCGGATGAGGGGTCGATCTCCAGTGTCCAAAGGGAATTCCAGCACCTCCACGGAGCTATACAGGCAGGCAGAAAGCAGAACGCGGTGTTTCTTGGGTGCGCCAACATCAGCATCAGCAGGCCGCCAGCGTAACTGGTCAATGAGCAATAGGTGTACGTTGTCCAGTCTAATTCGAGTACCTGCTCGAAGCAAAGGCAAGCTGTAGAGAGGGTAATACATTAGATGCAGTTCATGCAGCCCATCCAGCTGATATATGCAGAAGTGAGGATCGATAACTTTCGTTATTCTGCCGACATACGAGACGAGAAGCGACTCGGCCTCGTTCTGGCTGTTTGGTGTGATTGAGGGGTTTTCTGAATAACCAGCCGAATGTGAAAGCAAGCCCTCGCCAGCAGTGCTTACAGAGTCAAGTAACAAACGGCCGCTCTCGTTCCATTCTGCATAGGACGCTACGCTTTCAGGATTGAGCTTGAAAAGACGGGACCTCTGAAGCGAGAACATCAAGAGCTTTCGGACTTTATCGGGGGCCATGTCGACCTTTATTAGTTGTGTGTCGACATCCACGAAGAGGTAGTAGTCGTTAACTTGAAGGTAGTGGTACATGGCCAGAAAAACGGTGGATTGGTTGGAGTGAGACTTTTCTGCTTTGCCGGCTTTTCGGCGATACAGCAGAAAAGCAGTTATGACTTTATCTGAAGCTGCCAAATTGAACGGAAGTTGTGGATATTCAACTTCGACGACAAAGAATGCCTGGCCACCATCCGACGCGATGATCCCGCTCTTGGCGCATATCCGACCATGAAGACTAAGTCGTCTCAATTTCGAAAACTCGCGCAAACGTTCGGCCACGTCGGTCTCGTCGTCCATCCAACCGGACTTAAAGAACGGCAGTGACGCCGGGCAGTGTGACCGAAGGAGCTCCATGGTCTTTTCAAACGCGCCTTGCTTTTCGACTTCGTTGGTACGATTGATTTCAACGACCAAGTCTTGAGCCCCCTCACACTCTCCAGATAGAAAGGCGAAGTGAGGATGTCTCCGTAGAAAATGAGCGACGGGCACCGGCCAAGGGCGGCTAGTTATTTCAAGATAAACTTTTGGTGCTGCCGTGGTCCTCATACCAGACTGCGAAGTGGGCGGCGCCCACTGCATCGCCCATTCCACTATGCAGAACTCCATCGGCCCGGATGTTTCATCGATTAGAGATGCGGGATCGACTGCAGCTGACGCAGTCATCTGGATTGGGATGGATCCCGTTCGATCGGCCAGGCGCAGTCGATTGTCATCGGGAGAGTTAGCTCCTCCCTCTGCGAAGAAAGCGACGGTAATTCGACCGACGAGGATTCGGCATTCGAAGTCGGCGGCATCTAAAGACCAGTGAGTACGTGCCATCAAGAATTGGGCTCCAACTTGCACCTGCAGGAAGGCGATTACAAGGCAATGTCTTCGACTCGGGATTTTGGCATGCGGGTGTCGCGAGTAACTCTGCCACGCGTGTGACAGCGTAGCGCATAGGTTGGCCAAGTCAGATAAACCGACAGAAGTTTTGTTGTTGTTCCCAAGAACAAAACCTACAGGACGAAGGAGCTGTAAGACAATCAACAGGAGTCGCCTTTTTTGTGGCCAGCTTTGCCTGGAGCTGTCACATATTCCCTTCAGCCCAGTTCTTTGATCGCCTAATTTATTGACAGTCAAAAAAATGATATCATCGCCGGTAACTCCACATGCCTCGAAACCGGCGCACGACAACATCATGCGACGATATTATTATGATTTTCAGCAGCGTGATAGGAAGTATAAGAGAATCCCCACGATGCGTCTCATCGAGACCGTCCCTCAGCGGCCGTTCGTCTCAATGGGGCCGAGGAGCGACCGCTCGGCCGACCGATAGAACCAGTTTCGTGCGGGCTTGCCGTGGATCGTGCGCCTGGGGCGGTTGTGCGCGCTTCCCGTTTCATCTCCTTGACGACGGTGGCGAGAGCCTCCGGGTTGACACCCATTTCGCACAGCGCCATGCAGGTCGCCAACGTATCGCGGTCTAGCCCCGTGTTAAGGAGCAGAGAGATCTCATGCAGAAGACCAAGCGTCTCCCGTGCGTCGGCCAGGTGCGTGGTTGTCGTTGCCGCTTGTGCAGTGGAAGGTGCCCCGGCTTGAGCTGGGGTGCTTGAGGCCATGGAGGTGTCCGAAATTATTCTGAACAGCCTATTCTGCACGGTTGCGTGTTGCTCTATTTGTTGAACTCCAACACACTAAAGTCGCAGACCACAACAAACTCCTCCTCCACCTCTTCGCCACCATCCGCCTCTCCCACCTCCTCGTCGTTATCTTCATTTCGAGTCCCAGAGCTTTCCCGACGAACTGATACCCCGTAAACATCCATCACTGCAGTTGCCCACTCAAATGATGAAAGCGTGACTTCCGCTAGCCAGCTTGCTTGTGGCGTTTGAGAAAGCATGGGCTTGACCACTTCCTCGAAATGCTCTCGGATTTCCGTCTCCTGCTCCCTGCATTGAAGTGTTACATGAATCAATAATCAAACAAATTAAGCTTACCCTATAATTTTCGCAACTATTTGATGTCCTGGACAAAATATTTTACTGAAAAAGGAACACCACTTGCTCCGGTCTCCTGATGCGCGCTCACAGATCAGGAGCATGGCGGTCAACGTTTCTTCATCAACTTGAAACGACGCGGAAGCAGGAGCTGCCCAAGCATGATATTCATCGACCTGGTTCGGGTTTCTCAAGGAAATAGAAGCCAAAAGATGCGGATCTTCAATTGAGCCAGCGATGCTCAAGGACGTGCATACTTTAGAGTACGTCATTTCGACCCATTTGTTCACTAACATCTTGTAATGATGGAGAATGCTTTGCTGCCCTGTTAGCAAGAGTGAGCAATAGCACGACTCTACAAGAAATTTAGCGGCGACAACTACCTTTTCGGTATATCCGCGCGAGTTCAGCTCGCTCCTTGTCCGCACCTAACTCAGAGTCATCGTCCAAATCGACAGATAAAGCGGCCAGCTTTCCGTTCATCAGCCCAAGAAGTGTACTCGCAGCGGACAGATCACATCGGGAGCCAACATCCGTGATAGTGTCGACATAGAGCGCTGTGTCGGTTGAATTTTCCGAGTCCGGTCTCGAATTCAAAGGAGGAATTTTATCCGAAAGCGCTGCCAACTCCCGCGGCGATGCAGCTGCGATTCGGGCGTAGAACTTTAAAGCTGGCCGCAACTCAGTATCGTCACCAAACAAAAGACATGAGTTCGAATTGCCTCCCAGATATGGGCGAAGCCGGGCGAGTAAAATTCTTCTTTGAGCTCGATACGGGTCGTCACGACCCAAGCCCAGGGTAACTCGATGATAGTCTTCAGGGTTGTTTGCGAGCACAAAGCCGTAATTAGATAGGAGATTCTTACAAAAGTCTAGTCAGCAATAACAAAGGTGGCCGAAACAAACCTCGTTCCCCTTTGGACCATAATTATTCCACAGCACCTCCCCACTTGAAATGGTGTCTCTGGCAATAAACGATATTCCGGGAGCGCGTTCAGAATTCCACTCTATGCTCGCTCCTCGATTATGGTTGAGCTGGGGAGTAAGTAAATCAAATTTCACGATAAACGTGGTGCTATTCTGTGCGATTGAACTTACCATATCTAAAACAGGGTAAAGGCAAATCTCAACACGACGAGTTGCGCTCTGAGTTGAGTGTTCCTCAACCCAATCTCCGTCTTCTCCCGCCTCGGCCAAACCAGACGACATTGTGTCCTCAGAGGAATCTGGCGCAAAGGCCATCGGACCACGAAATCGTGGAAAAGCCCGGCTGGCTACAATTTGGTAGGCCCAGAGGAGCTGCTCGTATGTGACTGCAACCAGTCTCCCATCAACGCTGGGCTCCGATATAGAAGTCGCCGTTTGATCCGTGTCGGTTTTTCTCGCTTTTCGGGAGCCAACTCTCACATTGTGGGCCTTGATTGCATCGTTCACTACGGATGTCGCCTTTTGGAGCTGGGCCTCGCGCGCTCGGGCGAGGTACCAAAGCTGCGTCCCACGAAGCAGGCGGTCTCTGACATTGGAGGGCCATGAGACAGGAAGGTCCAATGAAGCGGGAAGCGCGTTCAGGTAAGGCCACCAAAAAGACTTTCCAGGAGGCACCAAGAACCGCTCATAGGCAAGAGAAGCAGAGAGAACCAAGACACCTACAATGTGTTAATGGACTGAACATACGATTACAAGTACACCTTCAACATAAGGGTCCGGACGCCCATCTACGTAAAGTGCCCGAAGTCTTTGTGGATGACTCTTAAGGTAAGTCTCGATTGCACGCCCTACAGTTGAGCGCCTTGCACCTTCCTCGTCAAGAATGAGCGCCTCGGGTAGAAAACCAATCAGATCCCCAGGTTTTATACAGCATGTCGAGACAGCACCACGCATGGTTAAAGAGGTGTCGGTCACGCCAGTGTCATTAATGTCGACGCCATTATTTCGGTGCAGCGCGATTCTCAAACTACTAACGATGGCGCCATTGGAAGTGGCCCATGTCAGCAACTCATTAAACACAGCAGCTTGGGGGTCTAAGGTCATTTTTCAAAAAGAAAGAAAAGAAAAAAAAGAAAAAAACAACCGACAGGAGGGGACAGTTCAAACATAGGCAACAGGGTTCGCGTTTGTGGGAGGCTTAAACCCACACCGGGCACCTTCCTCATAAATGCGATCAAGGGCTTCTTCAAACAGGCCTTGTTTCTGCAGTTCCAAGTACTTCTCGTACAATTGAAGCGCCTGCAACAAGTTACAACCAAGCGCTCCAGCTGAGTCCACCCATACCGTTCGAGCATCTTCAATACTGTCATGCGAATCCTGCTGAACGTCAATGCGTAACACGCTCCAAGCCAGGAACCGGAGAGACAGACGCCTGGTTTAATTGTCATTGCAATTCTAAATCCAGCTGCCAACCTTTGTCTGTCCTTCTTGAAGAATATGTCGACAGTGTCAATTACTTGCTCGGCGGGTATAACAATGTCTAAAAAAGTTAGTTGCAACAATTAATCAAATCGCCCTACTGATTATCCGTAGGTCCTTCTTTAAGCCGTGCCCTACGAATTTGCACCCCATATCAACCAACAGTCTCAGTTTCTTATATGCTGTCTAAAAACATAGGTTCAGCATGGCTTTTGATTTCAGCTACCTTCAAAGAGACGAGTGGATGCCGTGAGGTTGCCGGATCCAAATCTTCGGCTTTAAAGGTAGTCAGCGGCCGCGCAGAAGATGAATAGGCTACCTTTTATGCCGGAAAACTCTGTTAGGAAATCGACAACCGGGGCCAAAATGTGAATGTAGTCATCGATAAATGGCACCCCATGAAGTGGTCCTGGCTCCCCCCTCACGACGCTGACTCGAGCAAGAACTTGACGTGACGGACGAACTGTATATTTCGCACCGTTACTTCTGACCTCCGCTTCTTCCTATCAAATGTTAATTGCGCCTAAATAAGTGGATGCACCTTGGCCAATGATACAAATTCAGAATCGATGGCGCAAACAAATCCTGAACGAAGTTGGTGAAGCTCTTCCCGAGACAACAACGTGTAAGATATTTTAATGTCATCTCGTTGGCTAAACAGCGTCAGTGAGTCGGAATGTCAGAATAGTCCATACTTCACGATCGAGTTTTCGGTCAGCAGAGAAAATCTGCTGTCGGGTTCGTTGCGTTCGTTCAGCTTGATATTTACATCTTTTTTGATGTAATGCAATGTTGCCAGCGACTTTTAAATAAAATGAGGACTCATTTCCAAGCGGCATCTTAACCTTCCATCGCTTTGTATTTATGGCATCTTCAACATCAATTGGCTGGACAGAAAAGTCGTTAAACAAATACCACCGGTTTTCCTCCTGGTCTTGAATTATAATTAGGTATCAAGAGAGTTGTACACAGGCTTACTGAAGATGTGGCTAACAAGATGTGATTGCGACGCCTCTTTAATTTCAGCAATCGTCGACTAACATGAATAAGAGAATGTTCGGCAACGTGGACAAACCTGTAGAATGTACTCATCAAGTTCAACCTCATTAGCAGTGACAAGGTCTTGAGGAAAAGAGTCTTCAATGGTGAGGTTCGATCCTGAACGAATAAAAACGAGGCTTGAATATAGTCAAGAAAAAACCCAAATTGTTACAAGGTTTACCGTAATGGCGCAGACCATGGTGTGTCTCGACATAAAGGTAAGTTATTTCAAAGCAAACCTACGCAAAATTACCAGAATCAGAGTCATCGAAATCTAGAAGATTGACTGAAATGAAATTTGGGTTTTTTTTTAAGCTTTTCTTTTGGGTCGTTGGCTGGAAGCGATTGCATTTATTACACCACACTCGAGAATTTGTTTCTTTGTTGATGCTACTCTGGAGCAGTTTACTAAATGGCGAGGCTCTAGAACCTGACTGTATATAATTTAATTTAGCCAATTATTGTGAGAATGTATTACCGATTGCATGACCAAGTCCACAACGAATGGCTGAGAATCACGAACGTATTCGTTTCCACAAACACATTGATAGCTAGCGTGAACGTCCAAAGCGAACAACGTCTCAAAACTTCTGCTTGGCGGCTCGGGGGTCGAATTTATCTCCTGATTGATTTGCTGAAGTATGAAACGATGAAAGTTTTGAATCAAACTCGAGTAGGATGTTTGAAGCTGGCCAGATGGTGGTTCATACAGAGCTAGGGCGTTGCCTGAGCAGAAACTGGTCAATTTCATCAGCAGATGGTGTACCCAACCTTGAGGGATTGTTCCAAAGACGCTAAGAAAGTTTGTCGCCTGACAGTTTGCCCCACCCGACGCCTCAAGCATGCGGAAAAGAAAACCAAGCTCGCAAGTAAGGCAAGCAGCAGTTGTGCAAGAAGATTCCATGTGTTCGTAAACAACGTTCCGCATTTCCAAATTAAAAAACAAAACTTGAAGCATTGCGTTGCAGTATGAATTTGCAATGTGTGTTTCTAAGCCTCCAAATCTTGTCTTGTTGAAGTATCCGAAATTGAAATCTTCAACACCAAACTTGCTGTATTTTATTTCAACAAATTGATAGGCCTTGGGAACCCTCTCCTCCGATGTGGTCGACGTCTGAATTTGTTAGATGAGGTCAATCCCGATCTAATGAAAAAATACATTATCGATGCCGAGTCGGCCTATGGCTCCTGTGTTCATGTCGTATCGGCCCTGTTCAGAACGAAAGAGAGGGTGATCGGGCGACTGGCCAGCCATGAACGACGAGAGAGTCTGATTGCGTCGAAACGTGCCCGGTTTCTTTGCATAGCCAACAAAATCGATCATCTTAACTTCCGCCAACACTTCTTCCGGAATAGGGTATGGCAAGATGCTGGCATTTACTTTGCTCAAATGTGAAGGCCAATTTGAGAGCAAAGGAGACGAATAGTACGGCAGGCCTACTTTGGACAAAGGACTGAAGTATTGAGACTTAACATTTGCAAGCGATGATGATCTTACATGTTGGAGTCTACTGGGATGCTAAATTCAGGTGGCTGGTATGAATTTGCATATTCAATGTCGTTTGCAAAATTGTTAAACTTCGCATCTTCAGACTCTGCCATTATTGTAATAGATCCATCTGATCCTCCAATCCCTATCCCTTCCCCTGATTGAGAAAAGTCGGCGCAGGATAAAAACCCGCGGACATTGACCTAGTAATTTTCCACATCAATAGGTGGAGGGGAAATCAGAGGTATTGTAACCTGGTAAAACTGAAAGGAACTTTGGTTGGACATATCACTTATTTGAAATTGGCCGGTGTGAGAGCCAGCAAAGAGCGTCGAGTTCTGAAGCGGATGGAATTTGAGGCAAACAGCTCCGGGAGGAAATGGGACAGGCGGAAGAAATCTGAGCATCCTCAAATCATAGACTTTCAGCATTGGTTCGACAACTTGGTGGCCTCCCCTTTATTCATCGGTTACGGGATTGCGTGTAATGGCAGATATACCGGAGTGCGAGCCCACTCGTCACGATGGTGTTAGACAACACTTGCATGTCCACAAGTGATCCACTATGAGCTTCAAAGGTGTGTTCTTGGCTCAGGGATCGCGAATCACGAAGCTGCACTTTTCCTTTTGATTGACCACAGCATAAATATTTGCCATGGCGCAAAACTTTTATGTCCACCACGTCATCCACCTTCAGATTCTTTAGTATTCATTGTAAGCTGAAAAAAAATACCTCTCGTAAAGCTTTGCCGGTGTATATGTTGATAGCACAGAGCTTTGTATCACTGGCTGCGATGAGCTCAGACTTCATATTTGTGCCTGTGGCTGCTAACATCGGGGCTCCGTCGTTACTGATCAGGGGTTAGGATGCATATCGAAATTACGGAGCACACCTGTAAGTCCACTGAACCAAACCACGACGATTAGTGAGGCGCACGCTTGTCCCACCAATTGAAAATACACCCTTTTGGTTGATGATGATCTGCTTCACAGGGCCATTATGAGCCTTAAAGCTCGAGTATCTCGACAAAGAAAAGTCTTCATTGTGCGTAAATGAAGAAACAAGGCCCTAAAAATGTGTCAGTGTAGACCCCTGCCTAGTTTTCAAACCGTTTCTGTGCCTATCCAAAGTAAATCTTGCCAGGTGTCAAAAGTCAACGAAGAAATCGGCAACCCTGGCAAGGTGTGACCATTCGATGTTTACGACCAAGGCGTTGTTACCCAGATCATAGTTGATTCTTTCCGTGAAGCCCATCTTCCTTCAGGCAAGGCTGCTTGCAAAGCACCAGACCTATCTACATATATGCATGCATCCAAACATGGGAAAGGGGGGAGGGGAAGGCGAGTAGGGAGTGAGCTGAGAACACAGGGCCACCACTCACCTCGGCACAGCGCAGACCACAGTTCACCTGACTTGGCAGCGCGGCAGTCACCCTAACAACTCCGACCGGGTGGCTGGACAGACTACGTGGACTTGATGAGCCGCCTGCCACCACCACCGCCGCCACAGCCGCCGCCGCCGCCACGGAGCGTCTTTGTCGGCGAGGCGCGCTCCGGTCCCATCTGGCCCGTGCGCCTGTGGCGTGCTGTCTGCTCCGGCTCGGCCACGGCCGGGTACGTATTTGTGTGATGGGGCTTGTGAGCTTGTGCGTGCGTTACGGGTCGTTGCACCAGCCGCCCGTTCCCTCCTCTTTCTAATATGGGGCCTCCTGTGACAGGACTCTGGCGCGGGTATTCAATGCTGCAGCTATGACGACCGGCCACCCGCCCTCCGCAGCTCCGTTCGTCAAGCCCGTGCTCTTCACTTGCCTGGCCTCTAGCACGGAGATGCCGGACCTCGTTTCCGGCTCGGTACCGTCATCGGGGGCGGCCGAGGGCGAAGGCCGTGGGCAACCGGCAGCGGCCTCATCTTTCGCATTCGTTCTTGCTGCGGCTGACCAGCGTGGACACATATTTGCGATGGATTTCATGCAGAACAGGTTCTGTCTTGTGAACTCACGACCTGGTACTAAAGCTGTTCACTAGATTCTGGCTTGTTGCAAGAACCGGAGTATCTGCGCTTTGTATGGCGTTTGGTGCTTCGCGCCGCCGAGAAATCATAGTTGGGCTGTCAGACTCCTCTCTGCACTGCTACAACATTGGTAAACCTGAACTACTCTATCATTTGCTCTCATACGACTTCAACCACTGATCGATAAAGACTCTGGTCACTTGCTGGCGAGACTGCCAGCGTACCACCGCTCTGAACCTCACCACATCTCGGTACATCCAAAACTTGCGCTTGCTATCACAACAAGCCGTACGGAAGCCATAATATGGAATACCGAGCCATGGGAACGAAGTCGTGTTATGATGGGCACCGGCCCCCCGAATGTTCAGCAGGTCGGTACCGCAACAACATCACAACCGTCTAATTAAACGTTTTGAAGGCCAGCTTTACTCCTGCTGGTGACTCGGTGGTTACAGCTTTCAACGACGGAAGCCTCGTCATTTGGGATGCAGAGACTTTTCAGGTTCGCTGGCGTATCACCATGGATAAATTTGCAGCGGATTTGGCCGAAGGTCCGACAGAAGAAACACGCTCCTTGGTCGTCCCCAGAACTCAACATTTCACTGTTTCAAGTGATGGGGAGTTTTTGGCATATTCAGGACTGTGTGTATCGAGACCTGATATTAGTAACTAAATAGTGAACAAGGGCCGCCTCGCTTAGCATTTGGAATCTTGTTGAAAAGCGACTTGTTCATGAGATCATGATTCCGCAGTTTGCAAAAAGGCTCATAACTCAGGTGACGTTTGTGGGATCCACGACGGTAAGCCTTGACTTCAGCTCGATGGAACGATTTATCAGCGGCCTATCTTTCAGTACCTTGCAGCCTCGTCAAGTGCTGGGGATTTGGTATTTATTGAGGCCATCGAGGCACGTTTCGTCGGAAGCTTGAAAGGAAATCATAGGGTTCGGCGCAGTTTACAGTCGACTTCGCTAAAGTTTCTTTTTCTGCATTAGTTTCAGTCGTTCAGTATCTCTCCAACAGGTCATGTAATGTCACTACTTTTAATGGATGCGAGATATACCATCAAAATTATTCGCATTGACTATATTCTTGGAATCTCGGTATGTATTTTGACATTAGACTGAGACTGACGAATATCTCTCCAACGCAACTTTAAGCACCGTCCGGATACGAATGTTGAAGACGTGGAACCCTTGGGCGAACATTTGGAAGGAGACGAAGAGACTGTCAAACCCTTGGAATCGCCAAAAAGGGTGACGTTAAATATCGACAAACCAACCACCTTTGTTGCGCTGGTTGAATCCAAGGTTGATTTCCCGAAACCCTCTGTGATTGAAGCTTAAGCACTTCTAGAATGACTCCGATGCGATAACGAAACGAAAGCTATTCCGCTTTATGCGTCATTTTGGCTCTTATCCAGATGAATACAGGTTAGTTTTGCCGCTGACCGATTTTATGCTTAATTTCAATTGGAATAAGACCTCTCATTTGGCGATATCTTCTTCGTATACCCGAAAATCGTGATGCTTACGAATCTTTAATGACGAAGGAACTTCACCCGTGTACCAAGGGGCTTCGAAAGAGGTTTCCCGTGAAGAGTGAAAGACTGTTTCGCTCTTTGGAAAAGTATTGGATTGTTCAATGTATGCAGCTGAAGATATTATAGAGCTCTCTCAGCATTGGCCCATTGGTCCCCGATCTTTGAAGAACTGGATTACCTTCCGGCTTTGATATTCCCGTTTATCAAAACTTTTGTGCACGATATGTTTTCTGGGTTTGAGGTCATAATTACGGTGTTGGGTAAATCTTCATCTTTCTACTTGAGCTTAAGGCAAACCTTTCAGTGAATTGGTGCCAGAAATGGTGGGAGTACTATCCAAACCCACCAGTTGAATGTCTTAATATTCTGGAGGATATTCTCGCCTTTCATGATCCAGAGCTTCATTCCCATTTTGTTAAATACAAAGTCACAAGCCAGGTGCGTACCCGCGACTTTTTCTGATATCCGAATTAGTAATTTTCAATCCAAGGTCTATGGATGGCGAATGATGCAGAGTTTATTTACTGAAATTTGCTCGCGTTCGGAATGGACCAGGCTTTGGGACCATCTAGTTACAAATCCGCCGTCATTCATGTACTACTTCATGGCTGCCTACATTCGAGGCTCGCGATTGGCGTTGCTTCGAACCACACGAGTTCAGGACTTTGTGGTACGCGTACAAATAGTAACTGCGACAATCAAAATTGACAAAACTTTCAGTTTTTCTTTGGTCGCCCAACATTGCAGAGTATCGATCTGATCATAGCTCAGGCCTACACCTTGCGCGCCGGTACGCCCGACGCTGGATCACCGGTCCGTTGTCTTGCGGCTTTTGTGCCGATTCCGGCAGGCCCATACCCTGTCTTCAACCGCTTTCCGGAATTTATTGTACACTATCAAAGCAAGATCCGGGAAAAGATACGACAAGATGAGGAAAGTTACCTTCGACGCAGGTGTGTGGCCAGTTCCTCCTCCCTCTCCCCCTCGGCTTCTTATGTGAATACATTTTTCAGGAAAATGACCGAGGAAGTAAACCGGTTGGCTGAGCAGCTGCAAGAAGATAAAAAGGCGTGGGAGCAAGCTGATTGGAAGATGAACCAGATGGTTGACCGCTGGTGGGAAAATCTTATGAGTAAGTAAGGCAGTTTTTATAAGCTACAGACCCTTAATGATCCAAAAAGATGCTGAGGAGACAAACGAAGAGCGCAAAGCGAGGTATGGCTCTTTCCAATTAAATACAGGCATCATTGACACTTGAGCAAGGCTAGACACAGCTGAAAAAGAGCAGCGCGCCCGTGCGATGCATAGGATTGCTGAAGGTATAGGCATATTCTCAACGGAAAATTTGCTTACATCCAACCCTTACCCTACTCATCGCAGCTCGACGTTCATTCCTTGGTCAGCACGCACAGACATCCCAGCACCGCCTTGCAGCCGTCGGTCGCACAGTCGGCGCGAACCGGCGCGCGGCGGGCCTGCGCCATGCCGGCGACGAACTCGACAGTCGCCTTGAGGCGGTCGAACGAGAGTGGCTTGCACGGCGCGAGGAGCTGCTCGAGGCACGCGGCGAGCTCTCACGCATGGACACGCAGCGAGTGGCAAGACTGGTGCAGACTGCCGACACCATCGGCGTTCCAGCACCGCCGTTCCGCGCGGCCGCAACCGCAGGGTCGCCAACGCGTACCATAGCCTCGTTCGGGGCCACCGAGTCGCCATCAGGCCGCGTCGACAGGTCTGTGCGACTCCCCACAGCGACGGAGGCGCTGCGTCGAGCAATGGGCGCTGTGGGCATCGCCAACGAACCTCGGTCAGCATGGTCGCCAGAGCATGAGGTGGCCAATCCAAGTATGAGGTCAGAGCGAGCCTGGTCTCCCGAGCTACTTGAGGAGCCCCGGTACCGTCGTGCCGACGCCGCCCAGTCTGGGGCTACGTTTTGAATCTTGCGGACTCAGAAAACCGTGCCGTATTTTTATTTAAGTTTTTGGTTGCTTGCCACAACAGAGTTCCATCAACTTCTCTCCGACATCCTTCCCGTGCCCAATGTCAAGCTCGCTTGCTGCCTTCAACTCAGGGCTCGCACGTCCCACGCCCAACCAGGCGGCCGCCTACAGCCGCACCACATCCATCACCACGCGCGCAAACCGTCCAATGCCGTCGGCGTCGGCATCGTCGAAACCGTCGCGCACGCTACAGTCCACGTCCACGACCCCGGCCACCGTGCCGTCGGCACGCAGCAGCGGCACCACCACCTCGCTTGCGCTCGCCCCGTCGCATGCAATGTGGCCCGGGAACGCGTGCACGTCGCCCACCACCACCGCGCGCCGCGTGGCTGCAGCAGCGCCGCACACCCCGCGCCCAAACGGGATCACCGTGCATGCCACGCGGCCCTGGAACGGGCCCAGCACCAGCGTGGTCGCAGCCGCCGCCGCCGCCGCCGACGCATTCTTGCCGTCGCCGCCGGCCGCCGCCGTCGCCGGCGCCGCGACCGGCTCGCCGTGGCCACGGCCGGGCGTCGGGCGGAGATCTCCTGTGGCTAGGTAGAAACCGGTCCAGTTGATCGGGCGCGAGGACGGCGGATCGACCAGGGCGTGGTGCAGCAGCGAGGCGGCGTTGGCGAGGTTGGCGGCGGTTGGGAGCACCGGGTCCAGCAAGGCCGCGAGCTGCTCGCAAACGTCGTCATAGAAGGCGACCTTGGCGGCGGTGTCGGAGGAGGGGGCAACAACGGCGGAGGACATGTCAAATGCAACTTCTCTGATCACGCAAGTGTTGGGAGAGATTGTCTAATACGGGGCCAACCGCTGGAGAACAACCGGTGGAGAGAGTAGAAGGGGTTGAGGGGCTGGCGGGAGGAAGCAGGGGAAAGGGAGAAGCGTGAGAGGGTTGGTTTCAAGAGCGTCAGACGAAGCCATCTGAGGACGAAATGAAACGCAAGGTAGTCATCGCGACCATGAGCGTGCCACAAGTAGTGATAAGAGGAAGGAGAGCGCCGCCCCCGCCCCTCTACTCCTCACAGTATGCTGGAGGGAGGGAGCGAGAGGGAGCGGGAGGGAAGGGGAGGAGGCGGTGGGGTCGAAATAGTGCCAAGCGCATCGCTTGTTGCAACAAGGCAAACGAGAGAAGGGGCGGGGCGTGTTGAAGGGTGGAGAAACGCGAGCTGCACAGCAGAGCATTTATAGGGCGGATGTGGATGAAAATGCTGTGGCGAAATTTTGGTGGAGGACGCCAGTAAGGAAACGGGCGGAGGGGGAGGTGGTGACAGAGAAAGAAAAAGAACCGAAACCGAAGAAAACAAGACAGAAAAGAGACAAGGGGAAAAAAAGGGAGCTCGAGCTGTTGTGGTTCGGCCTTGCTGTCACATGCAGCGACGCCTCACATCTCAGCGGAGACCTCGACCCGTTCGGTGCCGCCTCCAGCGCCACCTGCGACCTCTTCGTCGTACTCGTCGGCACCGCCGCCGAGCCACTCGCGATGCAGGTCTTCAAGCGCAGCGATCTGCCTGCGCAGCGACTCGACCTCGACCGCCAGCACGCGCCGCTCGCCCAGCAGCTCCTTGATCTTGCGGTACGCCTGCGACGACAGCCGGTCGAACTTTGCCGCGCTCTCGGCCATGTCGCGCTCGCGCGCCGCCTTGTCGGCCCGCAGCGCCTCGGCCTCGGACAGCACGCGCGCCGTCTCGGAACGCGCCGCGTCCACCTCGGCCTGCAGCGCCATCACCCGCGGGTCGGCAGCCGCAGCCGCAGCCGCAGCAGCCGCCGCGTCCGCGCTCGACGTTTCGTCCGCCGCTGGCGCCGCCGCCTCGCCAGCGTCGTCCGCCTCGGTCTGTGTGGTCTGGTTCTTGCGCGTTGCGCCACGCGTCTGGATCTGCACGTGTCGCACCTTGCGCCGCGGACGCTGTTGCTGCTGCGCCGGGTCGGCGGCGGCCGGTGCACCGTTTGGTGCCCGCACCTGTGCCGGCGCGGCCGCTGTGGCGGAGTCAGTTGCAACTGCCCCAGCCTTTGCGGCGGGCGTCGGGCCGTCGGTCACAGCCGGTTCTTGCAGTGAAGCTGAGGTCGTCGCGTCCCGAGTGGCAGGAGGACCAGAGTTATTTGTGGGTGGTGGCGGCCCAGTGGGAGGTGACGGCGCAGTCGAGGGTGCGGAGGAGGCCGGGGCTACGTCCGTGGCAGTAGTGGCATCGTCGGAGAAGCCAATGTCGAGCTGGGCAGAGACCGCACCGAGCGCCGGGAGCGTTGGTGGAGCTCCCGCAGAGGATAGAAGCAACGAAGAGCCGCGCTCCTGTACCATCACTGGCACCGGCTCCATGCTGGCCTCGTCTTTCAAACGGCCCTTGGTGAGGACGTCGATGGTGGGCGTCGGCGGGTCATCCTCATCGGGCTCATATTCCTCTTCGTATTCGGCTGTGGCCTCCGGGTCCCATTCCTCGGCGCCCTCGGGTGACGCCACCGGTACCGCCTGGACCTGCTCGACGGACATGCGGAAGATGACGTTGCGGCCGTGGGCGACGCGCGGCAGTAGTGCGTCCAGGTCAGGACCCGCCAGTGCTTCGATTACGTTGGCGTCGACAATTGCGTTAAACCGAGTGTTCTCGCGCAACTCGTCGTCCATGACATCCGAGTCCGTATCGATGTAGTCATCGTCGTCGTCATCTCCAACCCCGACATCGTCTGCGTTGTAGTCGCCGTTCATTCCAAAGGGTATTTGCCCACGATACTGCGGGAGCATAAGCGCTTGCTGCTGGTAAATCAACTGCGGCTGCACAGGTGGCCCCTGCATGAACAGGCCTTGAGGCGAAAACGTTCCTTGTCCCATTGGTGATTGCATTCCTGGTTGTCCCATCATGCCCATTGTGGGTGGCAGCTGCTGTTGAAAACTTGCAGGCATAATGCCTCGATTCGGCATCTGGCCGCCAAGTGGACCACCGGGATGGCCCCTTGGGCCGTTATGTTCATCTTCATCATCATAAAGTTGGTCCTCGGCCAAACCCCGACCGTTTGGTTTTGGTCCACCTTGTTGGCTTTGGGAGGGTGCGGCATTTCGCACTTGCGTGGGCTGAGCTGGCTGAGGCGCAGCCTGTGTCCGCGGCTGAGGCTGCTGTGGAGGGGGAGCAGCAGATGCCTTCGAAGGTGTTTTATCCTTCTTTGATCGCCCAAACTTGAATATGCCAGTGCTTCGCTTCTTTTGCTTTCCGGCGGGTTGCTGCGAAGGTTGTTGGTTTTGTCTTGGTGCATCTGTGTTGGATACGGTTTCGATCACGGGAGAAAAGTTAGGTTACGTGCAAAAGAAGTTGACATGCCGTGGGGAAAGGGGGGGAGATGCATTAATTACCTTGTGATTCGCGCGCGGTGGAACCAGAGTTGAGTTCGTCACTTATGTCAGAAAGATCCGAGTCGACCGAAAAGCGAGCGGCGTCTACTTGCTGCATAGCCGACATGCGAGTATTCGTGTCTTGTCGAAGCAGCCGTTCCAGATCCTGCTGGCTGGGCTCGCCTGCAGAAGGTGGTCCACCCCCGATCCCCATGCCCATACCCATTCCCATCCCCATGGGATATGGCACGCCTGGTCCGCCAGGGCTACCAGACATTTGGCCTGCTGGCGGCCCTCCACCCGGGCCAATACCGGGGGCCATCTGAGCCATCATGGACGTCATTGGCCCGTTCATGGTTATCAGCGACGACTGGCGTTGCGGCCCAGTGTACGATCCGCCCGGGATCATCCCCCCTTGCGGCCCACTGCCAGTAGCCATGCTCATCCTCTGGGGGACGCCTCCTTGTATGGGCATTTGCATCTGTAGTTGCATTTGCATCTGCTGCTGCATCTGCAACTGTTGTTGCTGGAACGCCATGTGTTGTGGCGAGAATTGACGCTGCTGCTGCTGTTGCTGCTGCTGCTGCATGCCACCTCGGGGTGGGGGTCCATTACCGCCAGGATCACCGCCGCCTCCGCGGAAGGACCCGCCGCCTGAAGCTTGCCGCATGGGCTAAGGGTGCAGAGGACAGTGGTGGCTACTCTGAAGTGCGCGCGCAACGAGCCAACGGCACAGCGCAGGACAGGGGCTGGGGCGGGTCGAGGGG